>VDFB02152518.1:0-38962 GCA_007258455.2 Sequoia sempervirens
AATCAAACATATATATCATTATAATTCTATATAAATTTTGACAGTTTATCCAAAATATCTCCTTTTACAATCTTCTTAAAATTTTGATTGTATTCTACAGAAAAAATCTCTAAATACGGTCATATGGCCATCAAATTTAAGCCTTTCCGCCTACCCCTACTCCCTCCATATCTTTCTCTTAAGTTATCATTTAAATATAATATAATTAATATTTATATTAATATTAAAAACAAGGTGTTCGACCAAACATCTTTATAATGTTTGGTCGAACCCATTTAAAAATCATTTTTTTATTCTATGGATAGTGGGTTCGGTCGAACATGGGTTCAGTCAAACCCCTGTTCGACCGAACACTTTTATTTTCTTTGACTGAACATCTGTTCGGCCGAACCCTTGTTTTTTCACCCTTGCTCCCTAAGGCACCAAAATAACTGAGAATTTTGCACTTCAAAGCTCGATTTGAGAATGAAAATGGAGGAGATCTCAAAAACCCAACTAGTATCGGGTTCCCCTCAAAATGAGCTATCCAACGAATATAATTTTAATATGTTTTGATTATATTATCTATCTGTTTTTTAAGTTTTATTAAATATAGGTTTTTCACTGAAAACAAAACTCTCTATTCTGCACAAGTGGAAAAATAGAATATTTTCAAAAAAAAATTAAAATATGAGTGCACCAGATATTGGAGTCCTTGATCCAACAAAAAAATGAATTTGATACATGCAGTAAAGTTATGCATTATCACGGTGCGTGTTATGCGAATTGTAATTGATTTGACTTTGAAATTTGATTAAAGAAAAATATTCAATGGAAACTATCTAACCAAGTGGGAAGCACCTAGATGTAGGAGTTAGAAATCTAAATTTGGAAAAGAATTGGAATTTTATCTTTCAAAAAAAGTTATGCATTATATCTGATTAGTCGTCACTTTTTAAAAATGTTGCTTTTGAAAAACAATTTTAGAGTGGGAGATGGAAAAAGAGACAATCGTTTAAAAGATTGAAAAAAATATTTTTAGAGTTCTGGACAAAATCTTGGGCAGGGCTTCTGGTACATGTCTTGATCCCTCACAGTTTAATCGCTATAGGTGCCCGAATGTGGAGATTTTGTTAAAAAAAAAATATCAGTGTCCAGTTTGGCCAAAAATTGTAAACCACTATTGTGGGATCACCCCAATGTCAACATCATTAAGTCCAGCATCTTGTAAAACTTTTACATACAAATTTACCATTTCACTAACATGTGGATTTGAAGACGTACCTATATTTGTGCATATTGAAACATTCTCGATAGCATTCAAAGAGGGATTTGAAGACATAGTAGGACTTGTTTGTATAATCATATTCTTCTCCAAATTTACTCCTTGCAAATTAGCTTCATCTACAACCATGGTATCCTCAATGTTTTCATCTTCAATTGTTGTTGAATTGGTTGTTCCACCATCATTCATTGATTTCATTCTCATTCTTCTTTCTCTTTGTCTTTGTCTCTCTTTTTCTCTATTTTCTTCAACTTCTTGAGGAGTCAATGTCTTCTTTCTCTTATTACGAGCTTTATCTCCCATAATTATAAAATTTTTAAGCACAAATGAATGTTAATAGTGAAATAATTCAAAATATTCAATCCAAACTAGAAGTTGAATACCTATTAGGACAAAATTCTTCCTCTTGTGTTCCTCAAAACAAGTAGAAAACTACCACAATTCCACTTTAAATTTTTTTTTCTTCATGCCTCCTTTGAAAAATTCAATCCATATTGCAAATTGAAAACCTTTTGTTCCTCCAAACAAGCACAAAAATAACACAATTCCACTTCAAAAATGGTGTAGATGATGCCCTGTTTGATAAAATCAACTAAAAATCAAGTTCACCACCTGTAAATACAATAGCTTATGAAAAATAATTTACTTTTACTGCTCTTGGCCGTACATGTGAAGTTGCAGACTTCACAGTAATTTTTTGCAGTATATTTAAATAAAATAAACGGGATCCCGCTTATAAAAACTAGGATCCCGTTTATAAGAAGCGGGATCCTGTTCTATAATCGGGATCCCGTTCCTTGGCATTAAATGTGGGGGTCGTTGGCCGGGAAACGAGATCATGTTTCCTTGACAACAGTCTGAATATTGTAGAATAGGGAACGGGATCCCGATTATAAGACGGTTAATGAATGGGATCCCATTTTTTAAAATTTGAATTTTTGTTTGCATTGTGGTCGGGTTTTTGCCTAGGTTTTTGGTTCAGGAAAAGCATTGGAAGTCCAAACCTAGGCCTTCAACCTGGTTTGACCTGCAAGTTGAAGGTCCTAACAATGTCAAAGAAAAATACCGACTTTGGACTTATGGCTGACGACCTTTTTTGCAAAATTTTCTGACGAAATTAAAACCCATTTTAGATGAAATAATGCAGATTCTAAATATGTAATTTGTTTTTCAATTGGATTATTTTTTCTATTTTTCAATCAATTTCTAATAAAATTGGTCCATAAACTTTAAATATCAGGGTTTTTTACTATTTTAATAACTTTTGATCAACATAAAATTTTGACAAATGGATTGCACAAGAACAAACTTCAGAAAATTCTTTTCAATTTAAAATAAATAAATAAATAAATGATAAGTTTAGGTCATCTTATGCATGTCGTACACGATGATTTTTCAAAACGAAAAATTTTCCTAATAAAAATTTAACAAAAAAAAAATATTCAATAAAAAATTACAAAAAAATATCAAGAACAAGCTTCAATGAGTCATAAAACTTTTCCCAAAATGATTTAGAAAAATACGATAATTTAAGTCAAAATATGGATGTCGTACGCGTGCATGGTATGGTAAAAAAAAATGACTTTTAAACATTGGTTTTTAAAAATGCCTATTAAAACTCAATTTGTACAATCTAGGTATTGAAATAAATTACATATTTGGAAACTAAACTCCGAGCACTACATTTTATGATTAGTGATTTTTTAAAAGATTTCATCTCTAAGTGCTTCAAATTTTAAGGTCAAATGTGTCAAATTTTGAAAATTAGGAAAAACACACTTTTTGGCCAAAAAGTGGACTCAACTTCTTGCACACACCCCAATCTCTCTTGTTGGTATTACACATATAGGATATGAAATATATAAAGTATTTCATACATCTTCATAATAATGAATTTTTTGAAACATCCTCAATAGGGCTTACTTGTGCACTAATTTTTATAAATTATTCACCATCCATTCATCTGTAGATATAGTAAAAATTAGTGATTTTCCACTATGCCTTATACTCCTATAGAATGGATGATACCTCATTTTATCTATTTTCCAAGGCCTTCCCTTTATCTCTTCATTTCTAGAAACAAAGATAACAATCTTTATGCTTACTATTAAAACTATGAAGAAGGATCGTTTCATCTTATTTTCAACTATTTTTTCTAAAGTTGGTTGCTCAATTGGTGGGTTCTTCAGATTTGATAATTTTTCCCTACTTCTAGTTAGATCTTCAAAATTTGGTAGTTCCAAGGTTGACTATTATAGAGTTGTATTGGTAGTGATTGCAAATGTCTCAAGAATTCATTTATGTTTTCCCTCTAATAATCTCTACCATTTCTACTATCCCCCCATCTTTCATAGGAAATAGTGTTTTCTTATCAATTGGATGAGACCATAATATTTCAACAACCCCACTCCCTAGTTGTCTTTATCTATCATTTATTAGAGAGGGATGAGGATATACCCTAGCATTTTTTCTTCCAAATATTCTATTTTGACATTATACCTTAATAAGTGATTTACAATTATGATACTAGACCTTATGATAGTCTCATATTGACTCTCACACATGAAGAATTTTATGACCCATATTACAACAATCTTTCAGGGCTACAAAATTTTGTCTATACTAATTCCTTTACATTCTATTTCTTTATCCCATGGACCATTTAGGGCATTGGGTCACCTTCCTTAAAAAAATGTCTATTTAACTCATAACATGAAGCTACCTTGGCATGAAAGGAATCCTAGCCTCACACAAAATTTAAAACTGGAGGTGAGGATGGAAAGTGTTACATTTATCTTCTTTCCTCTAATAGTGGATTGTGAACCATTGAATTTTTAATGATTCTTCAACTATGTTATCATTTCAACCCTTGAATCTCTGAAAAAATATAGCTAACCTACTACCCTAAAAAGTTATGCAATTATTTCATCTTCTAGTAATCAAAATGTACTATTTTTTACTCTACCTTTCATTTTTCACCCCTTGTGAGCAATGAGGTGCTATGTAATACCCCTCCTCTCACTGGTAGGATTTAGTATTTTTCAATGTGGTTGTTTGCTACTTGTGACGATGATGATATTGTTTGAGTTGGATAATTAGACATTGGATGATGTTGTATTCCATTAGTAGACATGATTATTTTATGACATTGTGGTTGGTAATGTTAGTTGATTTTTAGAATTATGATATGATGCAGTGATTTAATTAGATATGTTATGAGATGATTGTTAGTTAGAAATGTAATTCATTGATTAGGTTATAATTGTTAGAATAGGCGTGATGAAGGACAATATAGCATCATTCGTTCGCGAGTGCCCTGCTATGTTGCGATTCCTTCTCACAATGCAGTACTTGATTTAATACTTTGATTTTATATATATGTATGCACATGTACACAACTTTGTTTGTATGCAAGATTGCAGGTACAAGTCTCGATTCCACCTGCTTCGGCAGGACAGGGCGAGCACCAATAACCCAACGGTTTAATGTTGAAACAGAGGTGACGATGAAGTCCTCCCATCCCATGATGTCAGATCGTCTCGTTTGTCTGGTATTGTTTATTTTGTGAATTTGTCGTCATTTGTGGCTTGTGTTTTGTGTGTTGTCATATTTTGATTAATGTGGTATTTTATAAGTTATGATTATTTAATTGATGTTGATATTTTATAAGTTGTGAATTAGTTAATTAAATGGGAATAATAATTGTGTATTTTAATGTTGATTTATTTGTATGAAAATATTTAAATGTTTTATTTGATTTTTATAAAGTCATGTGTTTCAATTAAATGATAATTAAATATTAAATGTGTGTTATTTATTTTAATTAATTATCTGATTGAAGATAATTATTAGAATAAATTATTTAAATTAAATAAGTAATGTGATGTGCAAGTAATGTTGCAAAAACAGAAATAAAAGCAATAAAACAAATAAAAGAATAAAAAGATTGTGTGAGCCAATGAGAATACAGATCTAATTAAAAAGCTGGCTTTTAAAGAATGAGTTTTCTTTTATTCTTAATTTTTAGAGTTTTTGAAAAAAGAGGGATATTATTTTTTAATTAATTAAGAATTTTGGAAGTTTTTACACACACAGGAGATTAGGGATTGAGAAGTTGCACAAGTTATTCTGTATTTTGATTTGGAAGAGAACATGGATTTTTGACATTTTTTGCTAAATTGAAGAGAGTTATAGAAAGGGGTTGAAAAACTATTACTAGTTACTTTGAAGTCTTCTGAAAGAGGATTGGGTCGGAGATTTGAGCACGGTGACTTAGAGGAGATTCGAAGCAAGAAGGAGGAGCTCTTCGTGAAGTCCGGCGGAAACAATCGTCACCAGGTTCTCGAATAAGCGCAGGACTCCAGGTTTTAAACTACTTTTTCGCTCTGGTCTTCTGATTTAAGAAAACAGGAAAAATAAATTAGATTGTTTGGTGAAAGAGAAATCAAACCTTAGAACAGAGAAATTTAAGGAATAGTGAAAACTACTGAAAAATACTCTTTCACTTGGTCTCAAAGAATGTTGAGATTTGAAAGTCTTGTTTTGCAAACGACAGAAATTAAACTCTTCGAATGCTACTTTGATATACACGATCTCTTTGCTATTTCTGTAGAAAAGAACAATCTTGGTATTTGTTTTTAGAATTGAAATTAAAATAGTAGAAAATTCGAAAAGAAATCAATAGATAACTTAGAAAATCTCACTTATAATTTAGAAGACCTCTGTAGGATTGAAAAACAAAGGAAATCCTCTGATAAATTAGGAAAAATAAGATCCTATGATAAAATAAGAAATATTTTCCTGTAGAAAACAGCAGAGACATAGGGTCACTAAATTCATCATAACTCACAATTTACGAACTGGGTATGGCTAAATTTTTTGTATGTGTTAAAATACTTAATGGCGCACCTTCAGTAAAAATTGTAGAAAGACCCAGATCCGAAAACAAAAGTTATACAAGTCGCAATACACTAATTTTATTATTAGCATTGTTTGAATATAGTAAATTATTTTAATGTATTAATTAATAAGTACTTATATATATGCTTAATTTTATGTATTATATATATTTAAATATATTTGTTTAATTGGTTATTTTGATAGAATAGATATTTTTTTAAAAGAAAATAAACCTTAATTTATTATATATATATATTCTTTTTTTGAAATTTTTTAGCAATTATGTGAATGACTTAAAATAAATAAATATTTTTCCTTCATTTATTATCTTAATTATGTAAGTAATTACTTTTAAAAGAATTAGTTAATTAGGTGAATTAATTTAGTTAATATTTTGAATATTTATTATATTAAGGATAATCTAGCTATGTATATATATACATAATATTTTGTAAACAAGCAATTGAGAGAAAATCGGAAAATTATATATATTTTGATGAAAGATTATTTAGGCCCTTTTTATAAGAAATACATTTATAAGTTTGTATTTTTTTTTAAGAGTATGAACCTATGTGTGCAATGGTATTTTTGGATATCAATAAAACATGTAGAAGTGTGGAGTAGATCTTGCGGTCAAGTTGAAGAGTTATGTGAAACGTGAAAGTAGTGCCTCTATTGTATTGTTGGATTGATTTCTTTATTGAGTTGACTAATTTCCGTATTAAGTTTGTGCATTGGTTGATTGTTCTGTTGTGTTAATCATTGATCTTGTTTAAGTTTTTTTTTTGAGTCAAATTGTAAAATCGTTGTGTAATGTATTGTTGGGTAACCTAGGAGGAGAAATAGAGGTCTCCCTTGGATACCACTCGAGAGTATTAAATTTAATTGTGAAAATTTCTTTGGGATATTGCCACTCACTACCTTATGTTTGTTGAATCATTCTTGATATCTTGTTACTATTGTTAGTTCTTTGTTGAGGAAACCCTAGTGTAAGCCTTTATAGAGTCTTCCAGAGGCTTGTTTTATTGTTGGTGAATGTTTGTCATTTTATGTGCTCTTGACATGGCAAGATATTAGTATCATTAATTTGAAAGGGTTGTACGAAACTTGGTGAGACTTTGATTATGTGTTTATTGCGAGATGGATTTGCCTCGCTTGTTATGTTTTGAGTTATATGATTTATTCGTGATAGTACAACCCTTGCCTGCTTGAGATATGTTAGGGGTCATAGGGAGAGTGGCTCTTCGTGGGCGCCGGCGCCTCGGGTAAGAGGAAGTGCCAGGGGAACCCACGTAAGAGTAGTTAAACAAGTGATAACTTAATTAATGTATTTAGTGGGTTGGGTTAGTTAACACATAACAAGATAAAAACATGCACCTCACCCCTGCCGTTAGCGCTCTCAAAGGCTAAGGATGGGTGGGAAGACCTGGTTGGTAAGGTCACTACCTTGTCTCTATGAAAGGTAAGTGGCTCCGCATGAGTAACCCTATGGGGCGGCACCTTGAAATAGGATGTCTGGATAACCATAGATGAAGGCGACTCCTTGAGCTAGGTTGTCTGGATAATCCATGTATAGATGGAGGCGGCACCTTGTGATAGGTAGTCTGGCGAATTCATGTAAGACCATGCGATGACACTCTCCACTAGACATCCTTGTTGTTCTTGTTTCTTGTTGCCTCTAGATATTGTTATTTTTATGTTGCTCTGATTTTAGGGCTAGGGAATCCATAGGTGGGTGCCGGCGCCTCAGTTGGAGGAAGAGCCAGGGGATCCCATGTGAGCTATGCGATGACCCTCCCCGTTTGACACCCGTTTGACTTGTTTATTGTTGCCTATGGAATGGTGTATTGAATGGTGGATTTAGAGTTATTATGGAATCGTGTTCCTTTCATTGGTTCTGATTGATTTGGAAATGTAATTTGGGTGTTGGTTCAATTCTTGTGGATGTTATCTCTTTATGATGTTCTTTGAAGTCTTGTGAGTTTGTTTCATGATTGTTAATTGACAGTGCTTCATGTTATTGTGATGAGTTTCATGGTTTTAACTTGTTATGTGATTTGAGAATGTCAATGGTTGTGCATTGCATGCTTGAGTCGTACTTGTTTGGTATCATGTTGTGGTTGAGTCGGTTTGACATTCATGGTTGGGTTCATTTCCTCGTCACCTCTGAGCATGGGGGGTGAGTTACTTGTAATTCACATGGTTGGGTGGAACGTGCTCCGCACCCGTTGGGTTCCCCATCAGCGTCTTGTCTTCTTAGCATTCTGCAGTGGAGTTGTACCAGTGATCATTTGTACTTCATATTTCTTTATACTTGTATCAATCCCCATGTTGGGAAATTCAATGTAATTCATGTATCAAAGAAAATTGTAATGTAACATTATACCAATGATGTAATAGTTAGGTTCTTTTATAACTCTATTCAGAGATGTATCATGGATGTAATTATGCGATGTTTAATATTCTTGCATCATGGTTATTGGATGTATCCTTATCCTTGTTTATCATTATAAATGATATTGTTGTAATCTTTGTTTTTATTTCCAGTTAGTTGTTGCAATGTAACCTCGCATGCCCCAGAGAACTAAGTGTGTTAATGTGATGTAATGTGCTATGTGATTATGGTTTAATGTTATTGCATGTTTAATTTAATTGTTTAAAAAAATATATATATTTGCATTGTGTGTGTTCTCTGGGGTTTGCACGGCGGGCATTACATGCTAAGATTTTGTGAGAAATGAATAATGGAGAGATGTTGCATGGGGGATTCAAAGTTTTTATTGCACAAGGAAATAAATACAAGATTTTTTGTGGAGAACTCTAGAGAATGGGAAGGTAATCACAAAACTATCACACCATTACAATGCAATGTGTTAGGCTATGTTTGTATCCATGATAATAAATTCATTTAACTTTAAATCATTTCTTTGTGTCTATCAATTATTTTCTTATTTTTGATTGTGTAGAATGAATTATTGGTCTTAGGTGATCATGTATACTTACTTTCTTTAATCGATTTTACAGACACATGGCTATTTGAGACATTGGGGTACTCTAGTGGATTTATTTGTACTTAAAGGAAATTATGACTATACTTGAAAATAAAATTATAACATACATACCTAGTCACAATTCCAAACATTCTTGATTCATTATGTTGATACTTACTAATTAAGGTAAAAAAATAATGGCTTTAAAGTTCTTGGAATGTGGTCTAAGATCCAAATAGTTGAGGTGAGCATGGCTCCTAATAGGAATGATCTTTGGTGTGGTGGGATAGAGATTAAATTTTGGAGTTGAATATGGAGGGAAGGCTTTGTAGTGATAAAATGAAACGATGACTTTAGAGATATAGTTGTAGTGGAGACTCCAGAGTTATTACTAAAAGGGATTGAAGTTATCATTGAAGAAGACTCTAAAGTTATTGTTGAAAAAGGGCTCTACATTACTTTCTAAAAAGGGATTTAAAAGAAATAGGTAGAACCAAATCTACAAAGATGAGGCTAGAAATTTCACATGTTTTTTTATATTTTTTATTTTAAAATATATTTTAAAGATTAAATAATAAACTTTTAGGATGATCTAGATCAATGTTTTGAATTTTGCATTCTATGTTTGCATAATTTTAAAATGATCATGATATCATGATTATATGATAGATTATTTTACATACCTTTTATATCATATATATAAATCATAAAACATATTTTATCATCATCTAGTAACTAGAACTAATAAAATAGAAAATTGTAAGTATTTTTTTCACATTTAATTATATATTTAGTTAAAATAAAGAATTTTATAAGACATTTATAACAAATAAGAAAATGATAAAAGGAAAGGAATAATAGAATGTTAGAGCTAAACTAAAATAGTATAACCAAGAATAAATATAGCATAAAACTATGTATGCAAATGCCATCATGAAATATATATGTATATGTGTCTGTGTCTGTGTCTGTGTCTGTGTCTGTGTCTCTGTCTATGTATGTATGTATGTATGTATGAATATGACCAAAGTAGTTAAGACTAAAAAAAGTTGAAAGGAAAAAAAAAAAAAATGTAAAAGAGAAACAAGTGAAGGAAAGTTCAAAAATGAACAAAGGAAAGATAGAAATTATACTAAAATGTTTGTTAGAAAATAATTTTATTAGGGATCATATTCTTATAACATTTATGTAATGTTCTAATATAAGGTTTTTAAGCCTTATATATTATATGTTTTATTAAGCATATAACTATTAGATTATTAATTATTTCTTAATGTTATTTTGAATAGGTGTGACAAATACCCCTTAAGGTATTATGCCACTCTTTCTCCTATATTTAAGAAATTTCCCTCTCAATTGAGAAGTGATAAATTTGGAGATTGATTGTGAGTTCTATCACTATGCATATGAGGTATTGTTGGTCATGTGGAAGTATGGAGAAGTATTCCCTAGGTTTGGTCTAAGTTATAATAGATCATTATTATAAGTGTTTTAATAAAATGATGTTTTATGGGGGTTTTTGCCTGAAAGGGTTTTCCTCATGTATATCTTGTGTAATGTGTAAAATCTATGCTTGTATGATTCTCATTTTATTTATTTTATATCTTGTTTATAATGATTAGTATCCTAATATCATAATTTCTAACATGGTATTGTTGTTATTGGCATGGTGTGATTGTTTAAAGGTGGCATTGTTGTTCATGCCACCAAGGTTCAAACCCCATTGACGTGGTATTTTTGAATGGTTGTATTTCGGTTCATAGCTCTGGTCAAAAGCATTTACCCCTTGAATTAAAAAAAAAAATTCTAACATGGTATCAAAGCAAGTTAGGCTTTACTAATCATTTTTATAGATTATACTAGAAGATATGAAGAACTTGATGAGAAACCTCTTTATGTTCAGCAATATATGTGAAGCCATTTTTGTAATACATATGATCCGCCTTCTCTATTATTTTAAAATTCATTATTTAATTTTCTTTATTTAAGTTTTTGATAGTGTACATTGATTTATAATCACATTAAGTAGTTCATTTTTTCTTGGATAAAACCACATGTGAGGCTAGATTTTTGTAAGCCTATTCCTTCTAAATCTTACTATAATAAAATAGAAAATATGTTCATATTAATAGACCATTGTCCCATGTTAAATATATAATGGAACATTTTTCCACCTTTGATCTCTATATGACCATTTTCTTCTTCATGAAAAACTAGTGTTTGGATGTATGAAAAGAGATATGATATATAGATCATCAAAAGACTTTTTTCAAAATAACTTGTAAGAACATCCATTAAATCTTCATTTGAAAAAAATGCATTTCTCTTTTCAAATATAAAATTAACAAATTCTAAAATATAATCTCTTATAATAATATAAAAACCTTAAATGAACTCACAATATAGAACTTGTCTAATACACTTATATCTTAATACCATTTGATACTATATCCAACTTATATCTTGATACCATTTGATACTATATCCAACACATTTCCTTTTAATAAATCAAGGACCTTTGTAAAAATTTGGAAGGACGTGACTTTTATAAGGAGCAAACAAAGAAGTTTTATCATGCTGATAACAAATTTTGAATTGCTTTCTTAATGAAACTTGATCCCTTAAAGCGAAGGCATTAGGCTGTAGAGAAATCTCCACCTCCTGGAAATAATACAACATTTGACAGCATCTTCTATTGGAAGTTTTGATAGTATGAAAGAAGAAAATCTAGAATCACACATTCTCCTTAGTTTTTTCCTCCTCCTGGCATCAGTCGATCTCATGCTTACCTAGCATGGCAATATCATTTACATGCATGCCATGTTTTTTCTCCCTTCCTCCATTCTTTGTCTATCCATGCCCATGACACTACAGCTTGATGGATAGCGAGAACCAAGAGGTGTGAGCCAGAGTCTTAGATAGCTCATCCTAGGTTTATAACCCAACCGACTTTCATATGTAGATACAGGGACGAATTAGTACATTCATTGCATGGTAATGGACGTAGGATCATCTTGTTCTCCTTGTCTTGAATATGGATTTGACGTGCATTTATCTCTTTATTGCTAGATAGCACCATCGTCACCATTTTTTGCATTATATCCTACAATAGTTTGCATGGTGAGTCGAACTCATGCAACCTCGTCAACTCAATATAGTTGTGTACCATGTCGTCGTAGAGGACAAGCCTTCAGATCACCTTATTCCAAATTCAAAGCATGGCGCCAGAGATGAGAGACAGCAAGGATCGGTCCATAAGTACCACTAATAAGGGACTTCAGCTACTTGATTTCCCACTTCATATCATAGGTGAGAGAATGAGGTCCATAAGTTCTAAGCTTTCTTTTGCCCTAAGCGACCAGATTGACACTTGCAATCCTAAGTTATCAATTCAGATCATAAAATTAGATTGAGGTGTTTATAAAAACCTTTAAATAAAAGGTCAAATAATATTATAGAAGAACAATTTATAAAACATACCAATGTTAAATTGAAAGCTATAAAGAGATAGGTTCATGAGACAGGAGTGAGCTAATAAAAAAGTAAGTTGATTGCTATCTAGCATAATAAACATAGTAAAGAAGATGATAAGTCATCCATTTTATCAAAGAAAATTCATTAGTACATCATTTTAAAGTAACTTGAACCTAGATTTTGTTTCATGAACAAAATACTGAATCCACTATCAATATTTGTAACAATTATTATAGTTTTCATGGAATCATATCATGTTGTGATTTCATTTAAGGTTGGATTGAAATGGGCATATACCATGAATTGATGGCAATCACAACATAAATGAGAGAGCTTGCCATCTATCAAATTTATTTTATCTACTAAAGAATGCATATTTGAAATTATGTTTTGTATCATTGTTAGAATTCCTAATAATTATACATAATCTAGATTATTATGTGGCATTCATACTAATTTATAAGTACATCATTTGATAATTTATACATCTCTACAAAGATCATCAATTTTTTTCTTAATAATAGTTATTATATCAAGCAATATAATTCATATACTTGATTTGAGAGGTCAATTTTTTTTAGATGTGAAAATGTAAGACAAATAAGCAATTTGGCCTTATTTTACTACATATTAGTCAAGACTCTAATTGATAGTTTCAACCTCATGTTTAATAAATTCTTGGCCTCTTCTAAAATTTCTTGAGACTTTTCATAGGATATTGAATATGGGCTACTTTCATGCCAATTCACACCTTTATACTGACATCATTATTCTTTAGAAATTAACACTTAAATGGTTCAATATTTTTCCAATTTTTCCATTTAAATATCATTTGATGTTTCTGTTTATTAATATTCCTCTCCAATCTAAATTTCATAGATAGATGGACCAAAATTATGATTCATGGAATTTAACTCTCATAAGGTACACTTACAAATTGGGTTTTAAGGTTTTAAGTTTTGAATCATTTTCAATAAAAAAATAATATTTTTTAATCCTTTTTTAAAAAATATATTATTCTCATTATATCAAAATGGACAAAAATAGTCTACCCCCTTCTATAAACACACAAGGACATTAAGTTAAATCAAAATCCCAAGCCACAAGGTAAGATAAACTCAGTGTAGTTACTATTATTAAACATTTTGATGTTATTGATGAGACATGATGGAAGTTACATAAGGAATTACAATAGTAATGGTATTACATAAATTCTCTATTCGCATCAATGGTTTTTATATACTTACTTTAATTGATACAACTATTTTACAAATCCTAATAATATTCTTAAGAATAAAGAGAGGGAACATCATGATTCCTCTCAAAGTAATTTTTAGAGGTATTTGATGAAGAATAGGCACTATATTGCATTAATCTAATATTCTTGATTATAGTATATTTGATGATCAAATATGTTTATATTATTCATATTCTTTTCTACCATCACAATCATAAACATTAAAATTATCTATATTTATCCATAAATGGAGGATAAAATATTTTCTAAGGGATGTAAAGGCTAATAAATATGTATAAGTAAATTCAAACTTGATAAAGTGCTCACTAAGATGTACAAAAAATTCATACAAAAAACCTAGCCACTTGTCACATCACGTTAAGACCTCTACTATCCCTTTTTTTGGAGATCAAAGAGAGATTTGTTGCTCTATGTTGCATCTAATCCATGGATGTTTTAATCATACTATTACGAAAAATAACCATCTTATACTAAATCATTATATTGGGTGGATATCGCCCTAATTCACTATCTAGGGAGAAAGCATGGAAAGAATAGATCACTCATTGCTTAAATTTTTTATGGATCATTTCTATATAGCAAGATTATTTTTTCATACAAGAAACATGAAATATTATTCATATTTATGTTCATGAAAATATCATACGATCTCCTCACTAATGATCATCAAATTGACTTTATTCTAGATTTATAAGGAATACTATATGCTCATTGGCAATTTACAAAGGCATATTAGAAATACTTTTTCTACACCAAAAATAAACTTTATTTGATTATTGTGTTACTAACTATTTTGGTGATTTCATTTATAGGAAATCTACCATAGAATATGTCTCAAAATAAGTGGTGCAGGTGTTCTTACATGGATGGTGTAATATTTTATAAAAAAAATCTTATATGATTTTTTAGTAAAAACCCAAAATAAAAAAGTAGCTTCTAAAGAATCAATGTGGCTTTGAATATTTATGGAAGAGATTCAACTAGATACTTGTAAAGTTCCACTTTATTATATGATAACTGGAGTTATTTTACTCTTCCAAAGAGAGAAAAACACATTGAAGATCATGGGCACCTCACTCAAGTGCAAGTATTCTATCATAAAAGTTCTCTCTAATTCTATTCAAGAGAAAGTATACTTATATGTGTAGTGCAAATTCTCTAAAATCAAATCAATGTTTTTCCAAAGATGATGCCATTGAGGGGGAGTGTGCATGTCAATGACACCACCTAGTGGCTAAATCCTAGATGTAAGTCCTTATGGCATAAGCAGTTGTCCTAATAGGAAAAACATAAGACCTCTAGGCATTAGTAAGTCCTTTAGGAATATTTAAGTCTCATTAGGCATGAGAAAGTCCTAATAGGAAAATCATAAGACCTCTAGGCATTAGAAAGTCCTTTAGGTATTCTATGTATAAGTTCTACAGGAATTCATTAAAATTCTTCTCTGTAAATCTTCCATTTATAAAAGCATTGTATTAAGTCCTACGAGCACATTTTATTTGTTGGCAAATGGTCAGCACTCCCCTCGGGATTCATGGCATGGACTAACCACCTCCTGTGGATCTGTTAACTCTAACCATTGTATCAGGCATTAGCAGGTCAATCTTTTGGTGCAACAACAACTGTGGGGCCAACAATTGGTATCAAATCCAAAGGTGTCGAGTTTGAATCCCCTTGGCTTGCACCAAGGGGGAGATTGTTGACAAATGGTCAGTGCTTTCCTCGAGATTCATGACATGGACCAATATATGCAAATGTATGTGTGTATATACTTAGGCATAGGTATACCTAAGAATTAATTATACTTAATAAGAACTATATATCAATATAAATTTACAAAAATGTATCTACATAAGCATATAAATGAGTATGCTATATATAAATATATGCATTAGAATATATATATATATATATATATATATATATATATATTTAAAATCAAGGTGAAACTACTACAATATTAACTTTCACAAAGTGATATAATCTAAATTTGTTCTTATCAAAGATTACCCAATATGATGTTGAAGTGATTGCAATATTCAACAATAGAATAAAATCAACAATATTAAACTTCAAAAGAGTTTAGAACAATACAACTCTCTCTTATAATTCCAGTAGTACTTCGATACTTCAACAACATGTAAAACAATATAACTTCTACTAACACAAGGAACCTATTTCTAGAAGAGATGGAGGTGAGAAATTGTTGATGGTCATTTTAGCACGACCAACTCTAAGTAACAATAGCTCACTACTCCTAAAAGGTAGGGTTTTCTACTCCAAGGTTCCCTTATAGCGAGTTCTTGACCGTGTTGGAACGGTTAGTGGCATATGTGATATGTTAAACAAAGGGTCTTTTGTAATATAAACTTCCAAAAAAAATATAATCTCAAAACATGCAAGATCAAATAAAATGTAAATATATTTTTAACATGTTAGTTACAGCTATTTAAAGTTTCAATTTGTTGCATTTCATCCAGTGTTACATCAACTCTAGCAGATCTGAACATTCATCTTGCTCTTAAAGATTAAAAATTATTTAAATAATTAGTTGAAATAATCAATAAAAGATCAGGGTAAGGCGAGAAAATAAGGAATAAATTAATCTTAATAGAATGATAAATTCCATTTAATCCACCAATTCTGAAAGGTTAAGCAAACTCAGCAAAATTAATATCACAGTAATCAGTATTCACACAATCACATATAATATCGCTGCAATCACCAAGAAAAAATAAAATATTCAGATTTTTAAGCCACATCAATTCAAACCACCATGTGACATGTGTAGTTTTGAGACAAGACTCTATTTAATACCACCAATAAACCAATGATTTCACTAGCTTATTCAATTAAAAAAGCATACCATCACCAATGATCAAAAACTCATCTTCAAACAATAGGTGCAATCCTTTGATATTATATTGATCATTCATAAAATTTAGTAGAATAGATTCACGTTGAAGATTTATCTGTTTCTTGTATTCAAAATGATTTCTGATGATAAAATAATTTACAAAGCCAAAATATAAGGACTTATGTATCCCATAACTTATGGATCTGAAAATAGTCTTCTGAAGTTTAACTTAGATAATCAACCTGTACTGAAAATAAACTAAAATTAGAACAGAAAGTATCTAACAACTAACTAAACAACCACATAAATATTGAAAATTTGATGCAACATCAGCAATTTTTCAATTGGGACATTGATTTATTATAGCTTATTTAAAATAATAAAAGTTTTGACATAACTATTACTTGAAAAGAGGAAAACTTTCATAAAATGTATTAACGACTTTGTTTAAGTCATTCATGTTTTGTCCTTTATGGTACTACAACTTTGTCCTTTATGAAAAAGTGGAACTTTCAAGCTTTTCTTGTAATTCTTGCTGGAAAATATGTTTGTCAGTCTTTCACTGCATTATTTGGTCAATAGACCACTCAGAAACCGGACCATGCAAGGACTCTTTGAACTTTGCAACTATCTTCGTTGGAGAGGCTTCCAAGGATGAGGTATCCCAATATGTGCAACCAATATTCTTGATAAACTGTTCTATTTTCCTATGGCCTGGTCATCTAATCCTTTATTTCTAATTAGTTTATCTTTGCACTTCTCTAAAACTTTAACCCTCAGCTGCCCAGTCCCCAACCATTCTTTGGGTTTATCCTGGTCATCTTCTTCAATTACAGTTGCCTTTATTATTTCCTCTATTGATGTTTCCTATATCTTCTACAAAATTAGGATATACTCATCCCACATCAGCAAATCCTCACTTATTTCTGAGTCAATCTCGTGGGCCAGGTTGGCTTCATCACTAATGCAGTGATATGCCTTTATTTCTTTCTTTATTACTCTATTTCCTAATTATTATAGTTCCTCCCTCCATTCCTTTGCAGCATAAAGGATAGCTTTAGGGTCAGGACGATGGGAATCCTTATTTAATGCAGCCTATAGAATTGGAGTAGACATAACTAAATCAATGAGACCAATTAAATGATTGACGTAAGTGATAAGCTGAGAAACTTGTGCCTTGATCTCTTCTTTATATTATTCTCATCCTTTTGCATCCTTTTGAGGGTGATTGTTGGATAAAAGAGCAGAAATAGGAAACAAACATTGACATTTATATTGGTAAAATTAAACTATTACAAGACTATCACTGAGCTTCTGCTCATTTTATACAAACACTATGAAATTCTGCACTTTAATCATCCTCTTCTAGACAGCTCTGCAGAGCTGGACTCTGCTAGAGAGTGAATAGCCACATTACATCTGCCTCTATTTATAGAGGGCTTAGGAATTTTTCAGAATGTGGAAACAGTAACCAACGTGAGCAATGAAGGTTGGTGAGAACTTTCTAGAATGAATGGTTGGGGAAGGTTCTACACAAGTTTGACCATGTGGGAGAAATTACTCGCCAACACTCCCCCCTAATTTTTACCACGAATTTTCATTGCATTCTCAGTCTCTTTCACTGATGTTGCGACATCTAAAATCTTCTAGATCGATAGCGATCGAACCTAGGAAATCCCATGTTGTTGTTGGGATGCTCTACCCATGAGCTCTGGCACATTTGGTTACCAATCCATCGTCGGTTCAGATGCTCAACACTTGTATTTTCTCAGCACCTCCCATAGAGTCACACTGCAGGTGCTCGGGGATCCTAATAGGCTCTTGACATCTATCACAAATGGTGACAGGATCACCTCTAAAATCTTGCTTAACTTCCTCCTGACGTCTGTCACAAATGGTGACAAGATTTCCTCCTCAAATTCACCAACATGAGCAATGAAGGTTGGTGAGAACTTTCCAAAATGAACAGTGGGGGAAGGTTCTACACAAGTTTGACCACGTGGGAGAAATTACTCGCCAACAATGATGAACACAACCATTTGCAAGGATTTATTTTCCTCTTTTTTGGTTTGAGCTCCTAAATTTATTTGCTACATCTTATAGTCTTCGAGCAATATATCTATTTCTAGCTTGTCCACCCTGGGGATAGCAACTTTTGCTACATTTTTCCATGTACATCAATCATGGGGTGGTGGAGAGCCTTCTTGCTCTTTTCTTTCTTCTTTTAGATGCTTGAAAGGCATCAAAAAGGATAGCAAAATCTTCCTCCTCTTCTTGGACATACGTCCTCTTCCTTTTCTGAATAGTATGGTTTAACAATATTGGGAGGGTGGATGTTCCTTCTTGTTGAAGAGAAGGGATAACCTTAGTGTCATGTGAAGCCTTAGAATCTTCATGTTCATCCTCATCTTCCTCTATTTCCTATTCAACTTCTTCCCTTATAGTATATTCCCCTTGCATATTTTTATTCAAAACTTCTTCCTCGACCAGTTGATCTTCGTGTTCAAGGGGTGGAGGAACTTGGGTGTCATGTGGTGGTGAAGGAGGAGGAGAATTGATGGATGAATCATGATGTGGAGATGGATAAGTAGGCATAGATGAGGAGTGAGAATATGAGGAGACATTTGAGGTGATAGAGGATGAGAAGGGATGGTCATCTACAATGGAGGAGAAGGTGGTGGTGATGCGGACAAGGTGGAGAAACTTACAACAGACTCAAAACTGTTCAGATTTCAACAAGGCATCAACCCTTGAACTCCTAATCACCCAACTTGAATCAACTAACAACAATAGGATTATAAATCTCAACACAAGGCTTATCTTTTAGAGAAGGCCACAAAAAGACCAACTCAACATCAATTAAGTATCCACTTAGACCCCAAATACAATACCCCAACCAATCACACAAGGTTTCTTTAGCTCATCATCAAGTTTCTATAGGATACCCTACTCAAAAGGCTACTAGATTAGCCCTATTTTACAAATGAACTACCTCTCAAACACCTGTTCTTCACAAAAACACAACAAACAGTCAAAAGTCATGTATCAAAACACCATATTTCATGATTTGTTTCCAGGTTCAAGGCTTCTTTATTGTTGTTCCAACAAACCCTTCATTTTCTTACAAAATACTAGGTTTTTATTGAAAATACACATGCCCAGGCTTATGAAGCACAACTAATGCATCAAAAACCATGTAAATTCCCTACACAAACTCAAAATAACATTACATAGACACTTCTTACACTATTCAATTGATACCCTTCACTGTCACACCATTTTATAAAGGAAACATTCACAAGATTACCCTAGGGTAACACCCGATCTCATTCAACACATCTCTATTGCCTTCCCATCTATGGAAGCATTTAAATTGATTGATTTTAGACCCATTCCATGAGGTACAATAAAACAAAAAGTGGAATGGCTCATAATGCCATATTAAGAGACCTTCAACACTAATTTTTGAGAAAACAGAGCAATCTTAGTAAAATGCAGAGAACTTCCACAAATTCAAATATTTTGCACTCAAATTTGTTTCAAATGGGAGTTAATACATGCCCCAACACTTCACAATAGATTTTAATTCATAACAGTGCCTATACAGATCGTACAAATCTGAGAAAATATGAAATAATAATAAATTTGAAGAATTCAGTGTTGTATATTATTAGAATATCATCCAACAAAACTTGAACAACCTCCTATGAGCCTTGGAGGGCTTTTAAAATACATTTCCAACTCAAACTGTCCCCTCAACCGACTCAAACTACCTTAAAAATTCAAATGACTCTTCATGTTCTCTACTATTGCATTTTAACAACTTTTGTTTAGTACTTAACAATATTGGCATTTTGTGCAATCTTTTACTAATCTAAAACCTAAGTCTCCAAAATCACAAAAATACATCAAAAATGGTCTTTTTTTAGACCTTATTTAATATAAATGTTATTTTAAAACACCTAATACCCCTAAACTCATCCAAAGTTCCTCATGACAAAAAGTCACCAAAGCAAATTTTGGAACATGGTTGTAGGTGCCCCTGTACCATACAACCCCCTTAAAAGAAACTCATGCCCCATCAGTGGAGGTTGATACCAACCCAACCATCCCCCATACATACTTCTTGGATCCATAACCTCCTTCCACTATTTTAGGATTTGCACTCCAAATTGCCCTGCACTTGGAATTGTGCTTGCATTTGAATATGATTGTGCTTGCTCATTCAAACCTAAGGTCTGCCTTTTCTCCACCCTTGGTTCAAAATTTGCTCATTTCCTATCAACTGTACCTGCACACAAACAATTGTTAGAAACTCTTTGATTTGTCTTCATTTTTTTGTCACCCTCATGCTTGCAACTATCCATAATGCTCTGTCCAATCTGCTTCTTTTCCATTGTCATCAGTCCTTTGGTTTTGTTAGGCTTTTCCATTGTCATTAGTCCTTTGGTTTTGTTAGGCCTTGGTACCATTGTACCATCAAATTTATCATCCTTTGTACCTACACCTTCAATTAGAGGACACACAATGGTCCCCACCAAGACATTCCTATTCAAATTCACTGCCCTTACCTTCTCTACCCCTGTTTCAACCTTCATACCTGCAAGTACTCTGTCTTTATTGTCCCCAAGCCTTACTGATTCTCTTTTTCCAAAAATTACAACTTTAGACTTACCCTTGTCTCTTGCATTTCCTTGCAAAGGAGTCAACTTAAAACTCTTATCATCCTTCTTGATGGTATAGGTTTTTTCCCTACCATCATACATAGACCTTCTATCAAATTGCCATGGTCTCCCCTATAGCAAATGGAAACAATCCATCAGTAGCACATCACACAAGACCCTATCTTTGTACTCCCCAATCTGAAAATCCACATAGGCTTGTTCATTTACCACTAAATTTTGACTATCATTCACCCAAGAAACTTGGTAAGGTGCTACATGAGGTATCTTCTCTAGATTTAACTTGTCTACCATCTCCCTAGACACCATATTATCTTGAGAACCTGAATCAATAACAACTTGACACAATTTACCTTTACATTTGCATGAATTTCTGAATGGACTCCTTCTTTGGCTCATATCTTCCTCTTTTGGTGATTGCAACAAGGTCCTTCTCATCATGAGTGCCTCTCCCACCCCTAGGTCTGCAGGTCTACTTGAACTTTCACACTTTTCCTCTTGAACCAGTTGTGTTCTTCTTTCACTCCTTTTATCACCACTTGAAGTTGAACTTTGGTTTTGAGGACACTTGAAAGATGGGCGCCCAAATTCATTGCGTCTATAACACCTACCTAAAAACTCATTGAAACCTCTCTTTTGTCTGAAGTTTGTCCTTCCACCTCTCCATCCTCCTCTTGCTTCAGATGCTTGCTCTTTGTTCCTATCAGCATCTTCAAGGTCTTCCTTGATCTGCCTTGATGTTGAAGTAGTACCTCTACCCCTAGAAGTGTTGCCTCTTCCTCTTGTTGCCTTCTCTTGTCTCCTCTTTACCTTCTCTTCAGCCTTCAGTGCCATTTTGTAACATTATTCTATGTTTCTAGGATTAGTCAAAGCCAATTGGGTCAAACCACAATAGTGGTTTACAAATTTTATGAGGAAGGAAATTTCATTTTTTTCCTTTTCCCCAAACTCAATGGGTTCGGTTGAACCCAATGGTTCGACCAAACCACATTATATGTTCGATCGAACCCCCAAACCCTAAACAAAAATAATCTTATTTAAAGGGGTTCGGTTGAACATGGGTTCGACCGAACCCCCTTAAATAAGACATAAAAAAATAACATTGTCATTTTCGACTATCATTTTTTCTTTTTACAAGTTGCTTTCCCTATGCTTGTGTGTGCGGTGAACCAAGACTGTGATCTGCGAACGGCGAACAAACTGACTTCATCTCTCCAGTGAACGCAAACTCAACTTCATCTCTCCAAAGTTCATCAACCCAACTTGCATATCGAGCACCAGGTTTGTCAAATTCAAATTTTGTAGAGTTCAAAATGCATTTGTTTTTTAAATTTTGAAACCCTAAATGCGATTTTTTTCAAATTTTCTGAATTGAAACTGCATTTGTTTGAAAGTCTCTAAAGCATTTTCAACATACACTATTTCTATGATACATTTCTACTCTGTCAAAAAATTAACATGCCCTGTCTATGCTTCCACATTTTGCATACATTTTTACCAGGACGCCTCCAATTTATTTGAGGCATTATATCAAACAATTCATGGTAATTTTTTATGGAGTATGATAGAAATAGTGTTTCCATTGTATGCACCCTATATCAAACAATTCGTTAACAAATTTATTTGAGGCATTATCTCAAATAGTTCATGGTAATTTTTTATGGAGTATGACAGAAATAGTGTTTCCATTGTATGCACCCTATATCGAACAGTTCATTAACAAATTTATTTGAGGCATTATATCAAAAACACTATTGGAAATTTATTTGAGGCATTATATCAAAAACACTATTTCTATCATCCTCTGTCAAAAACACTATTGGAAATTTATTTCAGGCATTATATCAAATAGTTCAATAACAAATTTATTTGAGAAATTATATCAAACAATTCATGATATAAAGTTTCTAGGGTGCATACAATGGAAACTTGGATAAAATTATTCATATTTTTCCTTTGAGTCTTATGGCATTACTCCAAAAATGGTTGGTGAACTAAATGTATGAATCGAAGAATAAATCTAGAGGAGAGAAACTAGATTGTTTGAATGAAACGTATAGTAAAATAGTTCTATTAGGATTAGAAGGAATGAAGGTATTATTAAATTTTCTAGTATTAGGAAAATATAAAAATATGTCCACTTTACTATATATATATATATATATATATATTAAAACTATTCTTCATATATCCATGTTAAAACTATTAAAAATTAGATTACATAAATCAATTTTAAATTTTGTACAAAGAAATAAATGACTTTGACTAAGAGCCAATATTTAAAATATAGCTATCCTCTTTGCAAAATCCAATTTGATTTGAGATATTTATGGACAAAAAATATGGATGAGCATGAGGTAAGTAAGAAAGAATAACCTTAATTTATATCTTCCCTCATCAAATAATTTCATGTTTAAAGAGTTTCTTAAGGCATATCCAATTATGAAAAACTATTATATACTTGAACATATAACTATATTAAAGTATATCATGAATAAATTGAAAGGATAAAGAGTAAATCACTAAAAACACATACATAAATCATAGAAGTAAATTGATTAATATAAGGAGATTCAAGTGGTTGGATAATTTTTTCCAAGGAGTGGAAGAGGTTAAGAAGGAACCATCAAATAAATATAATATTTTAAATACTTTAAAAGAAAAATGCATTTCTCCCTGCTCTAAATTGAAATGGTATTCCTTCTAAGATGATAATAATTGAAAAAGAAGAAAATAATCATTATGAAGATCAAGTACCATTGATAAGTTTTAAGAGATCAAATAAAATATTCAACAACAAAAGAAAAAAGAGAAAATAGTTAATGCTAAAGAAACAACTACAACCAAGCTACTATGTTATAAATTCTCCTCTTATGTAGTCTTCATTTCCCTATAAATTGTGGCCTCCTTGTACAAATTAGCTATTGATCATCATAGTGAAACAAATTTAACATTTTGAAATGGTTAAACATTATTATTATTTTTATTTGTATAAGTATAATTATTATGGGTTCATTTCTCCTCTCCTACTCTTCCTAATAAGGTTCTATTTTACAAGCCTCATATAAATGTTAGGGTTCTAACTTCTAAAAATTGAATAGTGTCAACTTAATCTCATTAGACAATGCTCCCCTAGTATTAATGGGGCCAACTTTTTATCTATCAAACTCGGCTATGTTTACATTGAATAAGAATTTGATACCTTTATCCTGATACTTGAACTAAGATATCTTGGCTCTAATTTTAGTCATTTTATCTAAAAATTATTGGTGACATATCCATTCGTGTTTAGTTTTAATCATTTATTATTGCAATTAATTATTACAAGGAGATTCTTGAAGCTTGTATTCCATCCCCACCATTTTTATTCTAAATATTTGACATTTTCTTTCAACTTAAAGTCTAAATTTTATCCTTAATGCTATACATATTTTTCTAGGATAACACATATTCATTAGATTTCACTAAATGTGTTCAGGCATAGAAGAAAAACCTTCAATATATCTTTAAGATAACTTTGATACCATCAAGATAATCCCACCTTTCATTGCATTAATATCAAGGTTAACTAACCCTTCCTCTTTACATGCTTTTCAATTAGAGTAGCCTCTAGTAAAAATAGAAACATTAATAGTGTGGTTATCAAAGAGTGTCTAGGGATGCACACATCACTATTATTAATAAATTATAAGATTGTAAGAAATTTTTATGGAAGAAATAACTATCTAATAGAGAATATAATGTATTAGTTACCATATCTAACTATTACATATTTTAAATAAAGCCCCTTTAAAATCTATCTTATTGCCATTTAATGAGTCAACTAGGTTCAAAATTATTTTCATCTTATTCCCCCAAAATTCATCACCTTTACAACAAAACTTGATTTCATCTAATTTATCTTATTTATTCTCAAATCATATTAAAATCACCACCTTAAACTCTAAGAAATATTTGGTAACTTATTTATTTTATCTTCTTTTAGAAAGGGGTGTGAAGGGGATTTAGAACCTTTTAAAGTTTCTTTCAAAATAACTAGGAAGATTTTATTCATTGCCTTTCTTGTTGCTTTTAGGATTAGTGTAATGAATTTTGTTCCTTCATTCTTAAAAATTCTTATATCAACTCATTTAGCATTTCCATGATCTTTTTATATGGGAAAGGTCAACATACAATGAGGTAGACACTTTCCATTTTTTTATTCCTTAATTAGTTCTTTCTAGGGAAACTTTTAGTCTTTTCGAACACCTTACAAAAATATGATAAATGTGTGATTATTTTTCTTTCCACTCTATAAATTTTTGATGTGCTTGGATATATAATTGAGATGATTCACTCATAATGTACAATGATAAAAATTTAGTATATATGAAAGAAATATTTTTGAGACATGTCAAACTACCATTCTACATAACTCTCACATGGAAATAAGAATATTATTTTATTTTAACTAAAGAAATTGTGTGTACTCTATCTTGAAAATTACTAATTAATTTTGAATTATATACTTATAATTTAAAATAAGAGCATCATTTGTAACATGGAATAGATAGGTTAATTTTAATGAAATAAAATATGTTTTTATATTAAGAAAAATTTACAAATATATGGAACTCATACATTGAGAAATTGACTAAGATGTAACTCTGTATGAGAATTAAGATGCTCCAATAATTTATATACCTTCTTTCAATAATTAACATTAGAAATTAATACTTGGCTCATATTGTATACCCACCTCCCAATGGTCTTGGAATGGATGCATTTAGATGGAGAAGGATTTCAAAAGGCTCATGGTACTTGTGGACCCCTCAAAGGCATGATATATAACATGAGCTTTATTTATGAAATTTAGTCTTTTGTTGTTGGATTCTAGTATGAATGTTATCTATAAGGTGGAATTCTTAGTTGAGACTCTCAATCTTCCATTGTTGGTTTCTAGTGTGATTATACAATATGCTCGCCAAACTGTATTAATTTCTAATGTTAATTATTCAAAGAAAGTTTTGTTTCATAAGAAGAGACCTATGTTCACATATTCCAAGGCATGTTATTATCCACAATGCATGACACTTCTTCACATCTCTACCAAGTTCTAAACAGATACAGATTTTCCATTTCCATGGAGGAGATTGATGATTTAAAAAGAAAATATCATGTCATTTCTTTCTTGAGAAGTCATGTTTGCATTCATGATTTGCAACTTCCATCTTCATCCAGAAAGAAATTTTTTTATCATTATGTGCCTGATATTAAAACAAATCAAAACCTTCATTTGAGCATGATCGCAAACACAAAGGTAAATGAGTGCAAACAAAAGAAAGTTCGATTAATGGCTTTCAGCATGTTGGTGGAAAATCTGCATCTTTTTGAAAGTGGCTTCCTAGCTTATCAGTCTTATGTTTAGTAAGGTTTTTTAGTCTCCATTGTGTTATGTATTCAGGTCATGGGTATATCTAGTATGATGTCTTCTTTTGGGTATTTTGGGTGCATAAGAGAATGTGCATATGTATTGATGTATTCAACCTGTAACACCCCTCCGTTTTGGATATTCAGATCGGCAAGGTTCTTTTTATGTCTGATTATGCTTATGATGTGACTGTTGAACTTAGTGATTATTTGATCATGAACTGTTTAGTGATGCACATGTTATATCATGATGTGATGATTGTGTCTGAACATGCTTTGACTTTGGAACTTGATTACTTGCGATCGTGATTGTTAAATGATGTGAAGTTATATGTTGATGTGATGTGATCTTATTATGATGTTATAGTTATGTCATGATTTGGAGTAACTTAGAAGATATCTGATTAAATGATGTTTTATGCTATTGATCATATCATTGATGTTAGATGCATCAGTTAGAGATACTGTATTGGTGAAGGGGATGGATTGTATCACTCGCTCGTGAGTGCCCTACAATTCTAAGATTCCCTCTTCACGGTGTGTTTGATCATATCATATATATATTACACATTTGACATGTTCTTTGTTGCAGGTTTGCAGGTATATGACATTGACTCCACCTGGTTGCACAGGTGTGAGCGTGTCCATTTACCAATGGAAATTGATTGGGCGATAGTAGCTAGGTTTTCTGAGCCAAGTCGTCACCCTAGTCATAGCGTGTTGTCGGGTTATCATCGGGGTCAGTTGTTTTAACTTGGTCAGTTTCCCCTTGAGTGTTTATTTAATTTCAAGTTTAAAGTTTATTAAATGACTTGCGTAGTTTAATTGATGATTAAATGTGTTGAGTTGCAATGTTGAAATGTGATTTATTTTATTGAATTATTTGTTGAAATTAATAAAATAATTATTGGGTTATTGATTGATTTGATTAATTAATAAACTAGATTTAGTTTACTAATTAATTAGATTAATAGTGATATATTAAATGAAATAGTGATTTTGGCGTTATTGTATATCTAAATTCAATTGAAATTGAAAAGGGAAGTCGTTTTGGATATTTAGGATTTAATTAAAATCTTGTCTAAATAGTTACGATTCAATGAAAATAAATAATTAGATGACAATATGTTTTAATTCCACTTTTGAAAAATATTGTTGAGGAAATTATTTATTGGTAATTTTGAAATGCTTATGTTTTATGAGAAATTTGGAAAATGCATAAGGTTGAATTAAAAATTCGAATTTGGGTTTTTGAATTTAAATTAGAAATGGGGCTTTTGAATTTTAAAAATTCGAAATTGAATTGTGAATTAAAAATTAGAAAAAATTCCCATGTTTTTAAATTATATTTTGTGAGTGGGATTTTTAGGGTTTTCTTTGGACCAAATTGAAAAAAACCCTATTTTGGAGAAAAGGAGCTCATTAATTTTGAAGCTTGCAATTTGGGGAAAATGGGGATGGCTATGGTTTTGCTTTGGAATTTTGAAGGAGATGGAGATTTTGTTAGAGTTGGATTCAAGGAAAGGATTGGAGAACACCATGCTTGAAGGTTTCAAATTTGTGGAGGAAAATCAGGTTCTCCTTTAATCTTACTTGTCCATTTTGAAATAGATTAAACCCTCTTCATGTTTTTTTTGAGATCTTAGAAAGGTAGATGAATCCAATGAAACCCATAAGTTATTTCTTTGAAAACTTGTAAAATGATTGAGATTTGGAAATGAAACTCAAAGCAAGAATCAAAACCTTGAAAATTCATTCAAATCTAGCAAGAGAAAACTTAGAGGGATGCAAATGAAGAGTTTTAATTTCTTGGTCGAATTGGGGAAAAACCCAGAAAAATGCATCACAATATTGTGTTTAAATCTTTCCTCTTAGCCCTTTTTCTTATAAAAATTTTCCCAGATGGGGCTGTGAAAGGATATTTATTTTGCATATAAATTTATGCAACTGAGAATTTGTTTGCTAAAATTTATGGGTGAAATTTCGTTCTGGTTTTTACCAGACATAGGGTTTAATTTTATTTTTTGTTTATTTTCATTTTTTCTGGGCAAAATTGTGGAAGAAATATATATATATATATATATATATATATATATATATATATATATATATATATTAGGTGTGGGGGCTGCCCACAGCCACCCCCCCAATCCATGGGGGTGTTGGCTGGGCAGTGCTCCCCACGATTGGGGAGGAGGCTGCAGAGCAGCCACCAACAAGGTCGCGCCACTGTGTGTGGCTGCGTAGCAGCCACCACAGGGTACGTCCGTATTGGGGCTGGGAGCAGCCAAGGCCCAATGGCCTTTATTTGTTTTAAAACAAATTTGCTGACAAGTACCATTTTTTCTTTTTAATTAAATTTCATTTTATATTATATTTATTATAATATATATATAATATATATATTAATTTTAAATTAGATATATTATATATTTATTATAATATATATAATATATTAATTAAAATTTTGATTTTTTATATATAGATATAAATATATATTAAATGAATATATATTTAATATAGATGTTTAAAATATAATATATATAATGTGGATATATATATTATATTTAATGTTTTCTCGTATTCGCTGTAAATAGTAAAATGGAATTCTGTCTTGGAGGTTTTTAAAATGGAAATATAAAGATGGACATTTAAATTTAAAGTTTAAATAGTTTATTTATATGCAAATAAAATATTATTTTATTTGGCATATTAATATAAGGTTAAATGTTAAATTGGAAATTTTTAATTGGAGATTTTTAAATAAGAGATATTTAAAGAATAACTGTACATTTAAGATTGGTTCTATTTAAATATAATTTATTTAAGGGGTTGATTTTATCATCAAGTTGAAATAAACGAGGGTCTTGTAATTAATCGAAGTTATTTAAATCTTGTTTTAATTAGGAAATCTTGAAAAATTATAAGGATATTTAGAGGTACACATTTAAATGATAATTGAATATCTTGAAAATAGAACCTACTCTAAAATGATTATCGCATTGGTATCGAAGAAATAAAAGTTGATGTTGATCATTTGTATTATTTAGAATATAGAATTTGATTAATTTATTCATTTAAACCATGTGGTAATATAGATTAAGTGATTTGATTAACATTTAGTTAAATCATTGATGGGAATTTGAATTCAAGATTAATTTATTTCATCTAGATGTCTATTTATCAAAACGTTCTAAGTATGGAAGACAATTGAGAAACTTAGGGATAATGAATGACTTAGTTCAATCAGGTGGTTCTAATCATTAATTTGGAACATAATTGGAGAGCTTAGGATTAACGAATGATTTATTTAAATCAAAGAACTTTATTTGTCAAATGTTGATTTATTGAGAATTTTATTTTGATTAATTATACATTGATCAAGTAGAGTTGTATTATTGGTTTAAATTCTTTAATGTCGGCAAGAGGATTTATGTATATACTATTTAGTATAATTGATTGGAATATATTGGGTTCAAGAAGAGTTGAGATTAAAACTGATTTATTCAATCTAAATGATTATTTACTAAAATTTTAACTTATAGAATATAGTGGTTAAACTTAGAAGTAACGAATGATTTCATGAATCTTATGAGATTGAGTTGTTTGACTTATTGCTATAAGAGTAATTTATTTAATCCAAATGTTTTATAAATCAAGTGGATTTATTTACAATATATGATTGTGAGACGTAGAGTGATTGATTGGTTTAATTCCAGTTCGATGATGCATTTATTTAAATGTCTTGATTTTGAATATGGTTTTGAAATTTAGAATATGTGATCTGTTCTTTGAATATTTCTATGTTGTGAAAAGAAATGAGTTTATTATTTGGATAAATGCAAGTGATGGAAGCTGTGTTTGATTGGATTTAGGAAATCCGAACATTAGCTTATTTAATTGTCTGAAATGTTTTCAGTGTTTAATTGTTCATCTTCGATGTTGGTGGGATAGAGTTAATGTTGAAGTCTTCCAGATAGGAGTTCATGTATGGGTATGGGATTGTGGTACGTGAGTCAATTTTTGATGTGTCATGGGAAAATGTGCATGTGACACCATGTTGTTTCACCCGGTTCTCACAAACGGGGATGTTTTGTGCCTCCTTGGGAATAGGAGAGGGTCATGTGTTTATGCCTCCTTTGGATGGAGTGGTATTTTGTATTTTGTTTTCCTCTAATGTATGAGTGGATTATGTGACCTTATTTCCTCCAGTGTTTGGAGAGGGTTGACCTTGTTGCCTCCAGTGTTGGAGAGGGTCTTAACCTTGTGGTTTTCAGTGTTGAAGTTCTTGATTTGTGCTTCCTTGGGAATAGGAGAGGGTAATGTGATTTGTACCTCCTTTGAAAGGATTGGGTTTTTGTAATTGGTTTCCTCCTATGTTTGGAGTGAATTTCCTTATTTTGTTACCTCCTTGGATTCGAGAGGTAGTGTTATCTGGTCACCTTTTGTGGTTTAACCATGTGTGTTGTCTTAGGAGAGTGGCTTGCAAATGGGCGTTGGCACACAAAGTGGTGCCAGGATAACCCTTTGCAAGTTGGTTAATTCAGTGATAACTAAATTAGACTTTTAGAAGCTTAGGTTGCATCAAACATTAAACAAGATAATTGTGCCTCGCTCATGGACCCAAGGGCTAGTATGAGACTTGGGATGAGACGAGAAGGCCTGGAATGGCAAGATCATTTATCTCATCTTCACGAGAGGTATTTGGTTCAGCATGAATAAGCATTGGTGCCGGGATTTCGGTTGAGGCTACCAGGATAACCCATGGAGTGGCGGCCGGGGCCTAGGAAGATTCCCATAGGATATCCCTTGACGAGCTATGCGATGACACTCTTCCTAATTCAGCAGTTTTTATTTAATATTTGTGACACTCTTGATCTATTCTTTGTCTGGAAGCAATGTAACCTATGACAATGTTGTGTGAGTCGTACCTAGAGTTGTACGTATGACCGTTCACTCATGTGGTGAAGACTTGTATTTATTTTGTATCAGTTTTGTGTGGCTCGTGCCTAGTGGTAGATGGTCTTGTGTAGGAATTCCTAGTTACTATCTCCTAGCATGGAGGGAGTGGAACCTTTTGGATTCCCCATGGTCGGGTGGCATGCATATTATTCTGTTGGTTCTTCTTCTTGTTCATGTGGTCGTGATTTCCAGTTGGAGAGCTCGTGGGAATCAGTTTCTTCTCATGCCTTGTTCTCTCAGTTCTTATTGTATTTTATTACCCCTCAGTTGTTATCGAGGTGGATTTTGTATTATGTAATCATATTTGTTGGACTTGCCTCATTTGGGGAATGAGTATTGTAATCTTATTGTAAATCATGTTATTGGAATCAAGAGGTATCTCATACTCTTGGATGTAAATTATTATGTTGGAATGGATGTGATCTTTACTTGTTAAGTAATTATATGTTATGGTTTTAATCCATGTTCCGCATTTGGTTTAAGTAACACAGTCTCACAACCTAGGGGATTAGTTGGCAATGATTAAGTGAACTTGTATGTTAATTGTTTTAACTTACATGCTTATTGTTCTTATTTCAAAAAAAAATAGTTCGGTTGTTTAGTAAATTGCAACTTTCCCTAGGGTTGCGTGCATGGCTGCTACACAAACCAATGTGCCTTGTAACATTGTAACTTACAATTGGTCATTTGTACACAAGACCTCACTAGTCTTTTTGATATTTTGTAAAATTTGTTACTCAGACTGCAACTGGGGGTTTTCTTGCTAGTTCTTTCTCGCCAGTATGTCCGCCTGAACTAGCTATATGTAAAATATTATATATAAATAAAATTATAAGTGGTCTCCCACTTTTCTTAAAAAAAGTTCTTGTAAATGTCCATCTTTTTCCCTTGACACAGCTTACATTTCTTAAAAGATTTCTTATGATTTTTCATAATGTTGGTCAATACTTTTACTGTAACATTATATAGTCATGCTCTTTAAATGTCATAAGAATATGTCATAAGAAGGTCAATCTTATAAAGCTATAATAATATTATATGCATTTAGAACATCTTGTGACACCTCCCTTTGAAGCATTCAACAAATGACAAATAACTACCAACACAAAGTGAGATGCCTCATTTCCTAATATGAGGAAAAAATAATAAATCAAAATATTAGATGCAAGGTTGACCCACCTTTCCCAATACTTGGCTAAGTTTATCATCTATTGAGGAGTGGATCCCAACAACAATTGTGCTTAGTGCTTACAGTTACTAATCCAAGGAATACTTATTCATTTTTTCTTTATTGTACATGCCTAATGACTTCTCATCTCAAGTTAAATTGTGGGAATGGATTTTTATGCCCTCCCCTATGACTAAATGGCTACAAGGAGGTGAATATGATATGGTGGAAAAAAACCAAGATACAATTTGGTTTGGTTCTCATAAACTCTCTAAAAAATAATTGAATTCCTACATCCTAACTATAAATACCATGAGGGGTTTAGGTCCAATTTTAGACAAAAAATATTCTTATATTGATCACTAGTTCACTTGGACCAACTAAAGAGATGGTGAACTAAGGGAAACTTAGTTGTATTGATAGATTAAAACTTAGTTATTTCTCTTTCCATTGTCCCCTCTCCACAAAACACCCTTATTTAAGTAGATTCTATTAAACCTATCTCACATATCACCTCCCAATTCTTTAGACTTTTCAAACTTCTTATTCCTCATACCTAATAATCTATCCTTCAAGCTCAACACTTCCCACCTCAATCAAATTGATCACCTTGCTTCCCTAATATCCCTTTGTTTGATGTTCCTAGACCTCATCAAAATGGTAATTGGATACAATTGTGGAATGATACGATTAAATCTATTGCACTACCTCACTATGATCTTACAATAAGAATATGGCTAGAAAGAGATATAGAATGGAAAAAAAATATGGATCCAAATAGAAAAAAATAAACTTGTTTTGGCTTTAGCACTTACTAATAACTTTTCTACAATGAGTGGTTGCTTCCATTGAAATAAAACTTAGAAGATTTGAACTTAATTGTGGTAGAGGATCTCAATTAAGAGATAGGCTACATTGGATGAAAGGATATAAGGGATACAAATTATTTTTTAGTTATCTCGAACATATTTAAATTCTCGAGAGTGGATAATATCTATCGCTGATCAAGAGAGGTAGTTCCATGACAACTCTAATGATATTAAATCCATTTTCCTCCAACATTACAAATAATTTTTAATTGATCTAGTTGAAGGAGATCCATGTCAAGATATAGTGAAAAATTATGGGCATAACAATTATATTTTTTTTAACATATATAAAATGTATGGTTGATTAGTGAGATATTTATAACAAGTATGCAATATGAAGTCAAACTCAGATAGATTTTGATTCTTAATAAATTAGTTTGATCTATCCAATTCTATAGCTTTATGCACTGGCAAGTTTAAATAGCTTGATGTAAGGGTCTAAACTTTATACATTACAAAAAAAATATGATAAATGTCCCATTATTTTGCTTCCAACTATGGCCTGTTCTATATGCTCCTAGCTGAGATGATTCACCATGTTAGAATGATAAAATTCATCCCTCATATGGAGGATTTTATATTATCTTCCATTAAATTCATCCTCTTTACAGATTCTTATGAATATTGATATTCTAGTGTGAATTCTTAATTTTGTGAATATCTTGAACTGACAAATTTAGGTTCAACAATAGAACTTTTTTTCTCACTTACATAATCCCATTTTGAAGTTCATTTATGTTAACAACTATTAGACAAACATTTTTATCCCCAATTATTTTCAAATAATTTTATACTAATCTTTGTATTCTTATTCTTTCTTTCATTGTTTCATTTAAAATTTGAACCATTTAATGATGCTATGTTATAGATTATAGTTGTCTTCCAATTCTTTTTAAATTGTTACTGGTATGAAAATATTATTGATGAGTAGATGAATTATTAAACTATTTTAGATTTGTATTCCCTTTATCTAGATATATTATTTACCAAAGTCTCATTGCTCTTTTAGGTGTACTGTATATATATATATAACATGGAAAATGCAGATCATGTTCCCCCTACACCAGATTCTTTGTTTGAAAATACTAGTAATGAGATTAAAAAATTGAGAGATTCATTAGCACAGGGTGCAAACCCGAGGATATATAGTGAACCATGCATGTTAATATTGCATAGTCTAGAAAAACTAAAAGATGAACTTGAGAGTACTAGTGCATATTCCTCAGATAGAGTGACTGCAATTCTTTCCCGCATGTAGGAAGAAGTACATGGTGACGTTCCCCTTAAACAAATACAAGATAGTGTCACCAAAGAAATGATAAAAACCACTTGTTTTCCATTTTATCAAACTGTGCATAAGGTGAGGGGATACCAGGTCACTGGATGTGTCAATCATGTTATGGCCTCATTGATCTACCCACGATTTCTCGCAACACATGGTCTATACCCAAACAATGACCAGATTCCATTGTATTTTGTTCAGCAGTTGTATGTTGAGGTCCATTTGGGCCTCAAAGTTAACTACCTGGACATTCCACCATATGCTGGTCAGGGGCGTGGCATGATTTTTGATAGGCCCACTGATCATCGAGCAGATAGACCACCCCCAGTGTTTAGGGTATTGGTTGCTGAGAGGTCTCCTACTCTCACCCCAACTCTAGCCCCCATAACAGATGAGGTTGTCGTTGCTTCCCAAAAGGAAGCAATTGACACTATAGGTGACATTGTGGTTTCCACCACTAGGATATCTGATGATCGTGTAGGTCAATATTTGATGTCCATACATTCATGATCCATGCCATTTTCAGCATAGTGGACCACCATGGATCCTTTTATAGTGGTCGACATCCCTACTCCTACACAGCTTGATGCACTTATAGGAGATATGTCACGCATGACTCTGCATTGTTTGGTTGAGGACCTATTAGAGGCATATGCCAACATTGTATCAGACAATGGGATCAGTATAGAGCATGTTAGAGATCATTTGAGATGCAGAGTTCGTTCAGTTCCAGGATCCCATCACTCTCAGCCGAGTACTAGTGTGCATCAGGATCCACCTACAGTTCATTCGGCAGCTGCACAGACTATGGGTTTTACTGATATGTTGATTGGTTCTAGTTCATCATCGCCGATGCCATCTCACCTTCATAGTCCTCTACATTCATCATTTCTGGCATGACATGGGATAGATCGAATGGATGCAGATGTTGATTCATCGCTTGACCATTTGGTGGATATGGTGGAGATGACTGTTTCAGAGGACTTAGGTCATCCAATATCAGATGATATTCATGTATGTGTGCATGTGCATGTTTCAATTCTTTTTTCATTATTTTTTATTTTTTATTTTAACTAGATATTCATGTAACTTGATATATATATATATATATATATATGTATATATATTGTTACAGGTGGACATATCTCATATCACTCCTAGCCTTGGTCCAGATCATGTGCATGATCGATGTGACTCTGTGGATGAATCTACTGCCAGTGGACATGTGAGTTTTTCATTTTTATATAATCACATGTGTATATGTACATGCAATATTTATGTATGCATAGATTTAGATTGATATTTAAAAATACAAGTTCATTTAAAAATAACTTTCATAAAATTTATTTAATATAAATTATATGTATTTAACACATCTTGTACACAATTTTATTTGCAAGGCTCAGCACATCCTTCAGAGTAGGATTGTTCTCATTCAGATGGCCATTCAACTAGGAGTAGACAATCATATTAGGCCATGCACACTAGATTTGTTATTTTTACCACATGCATTTGCTTATACATGATGATCTTTAGTATTTGAGATTTGATGATCTCTAACTTACATTTGCTTATATGGTATACATACATTTGCTTATTTGTTGATCTTTAGTATTTGACATTTGATGATCTTTAATTTACATTTTTCTTATATGATATGTACATATATTTTCTTATATGATATATACATACATTTGCCTCTTTGCTTATAATATGTGTTATGTTTATATGTATTGAATCCTTTACATGTATGTAATGGTTTTCTTATGGCTTCAAAACATGTTTACACATAATATATGTATGCATTTGCTTTAAATATTCAATATACATACATGTTTTCTTATTTTATGATCTCTTACAACTTTACATTTCCTTATATTCAATGTACATTTGATCTCTAGTAGAATTTTAGGGAAATCAATGCCACTTTATAATTAAGTTCATTTATGTTGATCACAATAAATATTTTTTTTAAAATGACTTAAGCAACATGAACCATTGAGTTAAGAACAAGATATAATCTTTTTGACAAGTAACTTGAAATTCAATTCAAATATAATTTTAAGAAAATTCAATTCAAATTATATCGAGCTATTATACGTTTTTTACAAGTAACTTGAAATTCAATTCAAATATAATTAAGAAAATTTAATTCAAATTATACCTCTATTATACATTTTTGACAACTAACTTGAAATCCAATTCAAATATAATTAAGAAAATTCAATTCAAATTATACCTCTAATATTTATACATTTTTGACACTTTAACAAAATTCTAAAATTACTAGATATGCTGCGGCTCTATGAATTAAATAACAACAAACTCCACAATGAAATAACTTGTTTGTTTACTACTTGATTCATTTAAACTAGGATCTAGTTATTCCATGTACACTAGAATAATTTTTTTCCCATCCTGGATATGTATATAAATAGAAGCTTATTTTTCATTATTCTGGATATCAAATTGCAAGATTAATTGTCATTTATATCATTTGGAGCACAGAGTTTGGAGAAGAAGTTTTTGCACATTTATCAAGGAGGAAAATATTGGAGCTCGACAACTTTTCATTTTTATCAATCAAGGAGAAATTTGGAGGATAATTTAACTAAATTGGTAGAGGACTTGTTTTGAGTCATCTTTAAGTTGAAGAAGAAAATGGGATAACAAAGAAAAAGAAAAAATGCATCTCAACGAAAATTGTCAAAAGAAGAAGAACATAAGAGGCGTGAACAAAACTTGGAAAATTATCATAGAAAGAAACAAGGTACATGCTTGTTTCTTCTCTCTCTCACTCTCAAGTGTGTGTTTAAAATTGTATGTGCATACATTTTGCATTGGCTTTCTTATTAAAATTAGAAATGTTTAATGTATGACCATTTTTCAACTTATAATACCCCAACTTAAAATGTACTCTTAAACTAAAATATTGTACATTAAATCCTTCCCTAAAAACCTTACACTTATCTTTTACCAATACCTTTGTTTAATGTTTTTGTCATCACATTATCATTGTTGAGTATTGCATCTACACAATTTTCTCTTTACTTTGTTCATGAAGAAAATGATAGTGTACTTGAATACATGCTTAGTTCTCCAATGAAACCTTAAATTTTGTCTCCCTCACTATGCCACTTTGATTTTCATAATTTTTTCAACCACATTAATTATTTTATGGCTTTGCAAATTCCTATATATTCTAACTTTGCACTTTGAAAGAAACCATTATTTTTTCTTAATTATTCATGAAACTACACCTTCATGTACAATGAAGTAGCATTATAATGTTGATATTTGGTGATCAATATCCCCTATCCAATCTACATTGCAACATCTAATTAGCTTAAGATTTTTCTAAACTCCCATTGAATTTAATCTAATGATCAATAGTTCCTTTAAAAAAATATTTTTAAAATATTTTTAAAAATGCCCAATTCTAAGCTCTAGAATTATTTGAAAATTAGAAATCAAATTATACTTAAAGCCAATGCAATGTGAGGTTTCTAGAGACTAACACATGTATACATCAAAACTCAAGCTATATGGTGCCAAGGAATAATTATTTTATTTTCATCACTTCAATGTTCTCAAATTATTTTTATGTTTAATGCTCTAGGGATTCCTCAAGCTGGAGTCGAGCCAAATCTATATATTGGATCAAATGAATCCTTTGAAGAACACATGGACCTTGAAGTTAGGGAGGAGACCCAAGTTCAAAAAATGTTTGTTGGAGAGGGGTCAAGACCACTTCCTTCTACTGGTATGGATGAGCATATAAAACTAGCACACAAACTTCTCTCGCTTATAGCATCACGTTTTATTGAAATTTGTTTGCTTGCATACAT
>VDFB02152519.1:0-22114 GCA_007258455.2 Sequoia sempervirens
CATCATAGGATGACCTTGAGGTTTAGAAAATAATATCCTGCCAGAATTTTGAAATAATTTTGATTTTTGTGCCAAGTCAGACTAAGTAGCCCCTAGTGGCGACTTGGTCCCAGTAGGGAAATTTAAGTGGGTCTCGAGAATTAAAGTGTATTAAATGATGTTTAACGAGATTATTCTCAAAAACAAACTTAAGTAGGGCTTGTAAGTGTATTAAGGGGTCATTTAAACATAAGAAAGGGTTAAATTATTGACAACAAGCCTAGAAAAGCATGAAAATTTGTTACAACACTTTGAGATAAGGCTTGGTAAGAGGTTATTTAGATGAATTATAATAAAGAGGTCCTAGAAAAGTGTGAAAGTGGGTTACAATACTTCACAACACTTTTACAAGACATCATAGAATTCTTATTGATTCACTAGGGTCCAAGACCTAATATTAATGTATTGACCACATTACAACATTAAATCTAGGCAAAACCAGACCAACATCCATAAGAAAGACCCAAATGAGTGTGAAAATGTCTAGGGATACATTTTTTTACGCTATAGAATGATGTTATTTCTTTTGGTAGGGAAGCTGCTTCCAATGAGCCTCTTGCTATTTTTGGAGTCCTAGATAGTAAGGAAATCAAGAATGTAGCCGCAGATGAAGGAATCCCAAACCTGGGATTGCTGAAGGGTATGAAATGAAAGGTATATGAGGAAACTCTAAATGAAAATTTGAATGAAGAGATGGGAAGAACTCGTAGGGAGGCCAATGATTTGGCTCAAGAGAAAGTTGTTCTTGGTGCTAATGAAGGGGATGGGATGGACGAAGGGGATATTGTGTCTTTTGCACCTACTATGTCCTTGGGGAATTTTTCCTTTCTATCTCAGAAGGAGGGTGGAAACCTGAGTGAATCTCTGGCCATTTTAGGCTTTCCCCGGGCTCACCCCAGTGATAGAGAAGATGAGGAAGAATGGCTAAAAGCTTCAAATACAGTCAAAAAAGAAAAATAAACTAAATATTGGAGGGGAAAACAAGGTTGGAAGACCTTCCCAAAAGGAATCAAGGAATAAAGATATTGTAAAGGATGTGGCTGGAGGTAAACAAAGGACCTTGAACTCGATCATGAGCTTGAAGTCCAAAAAGAAGTAATGTTGGTTGTTCTCCTAATGGCCTCCTAGTGTTTCTAAAACAATTTTGTTCTCATAATGAAGTTTCTTTCCTAGAATATTAGGGGACTTAATAGCCCTTATAAACAATTTTTGGTCAAAACTTGTATTCTGGATAATAAAGTGGATGTTCTACTTCTTCAAGAAACTAAAATGAAGAAAGAGACCTTTGATAAGGCAATTTTTAAAATATGACAGTGCAAATTACTTTGTTAGTGAGGTTGAAGGGGCCTCGAGGGGTATAGTTACTCTATGATATCCTTTAAAATTTAAAGGGACATTGGGATTTACTAGAAGGAACAGTCTAATGGTATCTTTGGAAGATCTATCTTCTCTGGAGAAATGGAATTTAATCAATATCTATGCCCCCCAATTTTAATAGGTAAAGATTGCAACTATGGGATTCTCTAAATGATGTTATAAAAAGTAGACTGGATGACTATTGGATGCTAGGAGAGGTGACTTCAACTCCCCTCTTTTACCCTCAGAGAAGTCAGCAGGGGGGGTGAGGGCTGGATGATTATACTGATAGTATGATGGAATTGGTTGGGTTCTTTAATTTTTCCAGACTTTTTTATATTCCTCTATTGGGTTATAGATTTACTTGGTCGAATGGTAGGCTTGGAAATTAGCCGATTCAAGTGAATCTAGATAGGTTTCTAATCTCTTCAAATTGGAATATCTCCCAATATCTCTCTCTCTACCCTCCCAAGATCTGGATCAAACCATAATGCTATTGTTCTTAAAAGAAATGTTGATCACAACAAAAGCCCTTTCCCCTTCAAATTTGAAATAATATGGATCCTTCATCCTAAATATTTTTCCTTAAAAAATTGGTGGACTGAACCTATGAGAAGCACCCCCATGTTTAGCCTAGTGGAGAAGGTGAGAAGAATCAAGAAGAGAGTGAAAGGATGGAATAAATTAGCCTTCGATAAATCTTTGAAACTAAAAAATTATTGGGAAACAAATTAAAGGAAGTGCAGGATAAAATGGAAGCCATCCTTGTGGATGAAGAGATTTACACTCATGAACGTAATCTTCGATCTTGATGGTTTAAGGTCAACAAATAGGAGGATATTTTCTGGAAGCAAAAATCTCATGTCTAGTGGCTTACTGAAGGTGATCGAAACACAAAATTGTTCCAACAATCCACCATGAAACACAAAAGTAGGAATAGGATAAGAATGCTTAAGAAGATGGCTCCACAATGATGACTGAAAGAGAAATAGCAGAAGAATTTTTCAACTTCTTCTCCTCCTTCCAGAATGCTTAAGGGGATGCTAACTAGGTATATGACAATTTCCTTGAAGTGATTCCTAAAGTTATAACTGAGAAAAATATTAAGATTATGAATAATTTTGTCTCTATGGAGGAAGTTAAAAAGGTTGTTTTCTCCTTTGGGGCTTACAAAGCCCCGAGACCTGATGGGTTCCCTCCTACATTTTTTCAAACATATTGGGATATTGTTAAAACTGACCTATTTAATGCCGCTAGAGATTTATTTAGATTAGGGAGGCTCCTAAATCAATTGAATGCAACCTTCATAGCCCTTATCCCCAAGGAGGAAGAAGCCTCTTCTATTAAGAACTTTAGACCCTTTAGCCTCTATAACACTATCTATAAAATTTTCTCAAAGATAATTGTGCTCAAACTAAAAGTTGTGTTAAGAAAAATGATAGCCCCAAAACATAAAGGATTTGTCCAAAGAAGAAATATTTTAGATATTATTACTACCCATGAAATCCTTCACTCAATGGATCTAAGTAAACACCCGGGGATGGCCTTGAAAATTGACATTTATAAGGCATATGATAGAGTATCCTGTCCATTTCTATTTGTTGTTATTAAGAAATTTGGGTTTGAAGGTAGATTCCTTAAGTTGCTCACTGCTTGTGTTACCACCCTTATGTGCTCAATTCTTGTGAATGGAGTCCCCTAGGGTTTCTTCTCGTGTGGTTGTGGTCTAAGATAAGGATACCCCCTGCCTCCCTATTTGTTAATAATTTTTGTTGAGGTCCTTGGAAGAAACATCCAAAAGCTCATTGACTCTAAAGTCTTGAGAGGAGATAAAGTTGCTTTGTCTCTCCTACCTAACTCTAATCAAAAAAATTTTGATGATACTCTTTTGTTTGGCGAAACCTTTATTGGTGAATCTAGCCAATGGAAATCTATTTTAAACGACTATACTTCTATCTCTAGTCAACATATTAATTATGATAAAAGCAAGATATAATTCTTCAATGTTGATCAATTAGTGAAAGAAAGAGTGGTGCAAATCTTGGGTTGCCAGGAATTTGTTCTTTCTGTTGCTTACCTTGGGCTCCCTCTGATTTCAGGAAAATTGGATAATAATTATTGGAATCACCTAATTGAAAGAGTCCAAAAAAAGTTAGCAGGTTGGAAAGGTAAATTTATAAGCTTAGCGGGGAAGATACAATTTCTAAAAGCTTCTCTTTAGAACATCCTGATATACTTTCTATCTCTCTTTAAAATCCTGACCTTCATTGGGGATAAAATAGAATAGATTCAGAGAAGATTCATGTGGAATGGAACAAATTAAAGAGAAAAACAAGCTAGATTTTGTAGGATGGGAGAAAGTGTGTACACCTAAAAATGTTGGAGGATTGGGGATAAGGAGAATTAAACTTTTCAACAAATCCCTTACTTCTAAGATGGGATGGAATATCTTGAAAGGGACTAAGGATTGGGTAAATATTTTCCAAGAAAACATCTTAAGAACAGAGACCAGGGTTGCTTCCTTACTGCCTTTGACCTGCCTTATGGATCAGTTTTTTGGAGCCATCTTATCAAAACCAAAAATGTGTTGAAATTGGGTGTGAGAAATAGGATTGGAAATAAGGACACTAATTTCTGGAAAGACCCCTAGGTTGTGGATTCCTGTATTTGAATTGGGAGCCGATGTTGCAAAGGTTACATAACCTCATTAGGGAGGTGACTTGGTTCTCCAATGAAAGGAAAGATGAATGGTTGTGGAAGGAGAACACCTTTGCCTACTTCTGAGTTAAAAATGCTTATAAGGAACTGGACAAACCTCTTACTGACTGTAAAGACCTTCATTGGGACAAGATGTGGATAAAAAACCTTACTCTAAAAGTAAACTATTTCTGGTGGGCCACTTCACATGGAAAAATCTTAACTATTGATAACCTTGTGAGGAGGAGTTTTTAGTTAGTCAATGAATGTAACCCCTGTAAGCAGGAGAAGAGTCTATAATGCATTTATGCTTCTATTTTCAGTACTGTAGAGAAGTGTGGTATTTTTTTCTCCCTTTTTTGTTCACGGATTGGGTGTTTCCCCTACTATGAAGGCATTTATTGAAAGTTGGTCCAACTTTCGTTATTCCCATAAAATAATAATGGATCTCTAGAATCAAGCCCCCGCTTTCATAAACTGGGGAATCTAGAAATAAAAAATAATAGGATTTGCAGGGAAGCAAAGAGAAGCAACTATGAGCTATGCATGTCTATAAAGGCCCAAATACAAGAAAATATGGAAGCATGAGGGTATAGCTACTCAAAATCCTGGCTGACCTGTAAAGAATTGAGAATCAAGTAGATTGGGGGAATAAAGAAAGACCTTACTAATCTTAATTGGTCCACGCTTTCTGTTAGGAAGCTAACTATTTGGGCCCCTCCTGAAAGGGATTGGATTAAATGCAACTTTGATGGGATCTCAAAAGGAAATCCTGGCATTGCAGGGGTAGGATGACTGCTAAAAAACCATCTAGGAGATTATGGGATATGGTTAGAAAATGGGTATCTGTTCCAACAATAAAGCAAAGGAAATGGTTGTTTGGGGTGGAATAAAGATGCTTAGAGACTTTGGTTTTAAGAAGGTAATTTTGGAAGAAGACTCCAAATTAATAGTGGACATCTTGAAAGGTGGTGTCGCGACCTCTTGGGAGCTAAAATACATCATTGATAATTGTAAGGCTCTAATGAAATTCTTCACTTATTTCCCTGTTCAACATGTGTTTAGGGAAGGTAATCTCTCTGCCAACTATGCGGCTAATGAGGCACTCAATTCTATGTTATCTATAAAGCTTGCACCTGAAATGAGTTGTAAAACTCAGTTAGCTAGAGAAACATGGAAACACTTCTAGGCTGTGGGGAACCTAATGATGAAGTGAATCTCTAGATAGGTCGGCTTCCTAGCTGGTTATATCACCTAATCTACTAATTTTTTTAAGGAAAAGAGAGAAGGATAAATTGAAAAATGATAAAACTAAAAAAATAGTAAAAACTACTTCTATGGTGATACACCTAACTAAACAAGATTACAAAATTCAAAAACTCAACACTTAACTACAACGACAAAGTTATATATTGCAAAATCAATTGTTGTATAACCTGCATAAGTACTTTACAGAAAGATCACAATGTTTAAACTCCTAGGAGGAATTATAATTTCACAACTAGAAGCTATTTGCAGTGTTTGACACAAACTGTAACTTGCAGTATCATACTCTTGCATAAAGGTGTTAAAAACTGAGACAAAATTATCAAGAAATGAACAATATTTCTCAAAATAACTTGATCAATCAACCAAATACACACAATGTTGCAAGGAAATAATAGGAAAAACCTAAAATTCAATGATATCCAAGGTTTAAATTGTATTCCATCTCCAAAACTGAGTTACAAAGCTGCAAAATTTTGTGAAAGGACTGCAAGAGTCACTGTCTACAAAAGCTGCATGAATAGAACTATCTCAATAATGAGTTACAAAAGTGAATATATCCCACTCTCAACAAGATCCATCAAAATAGCCACAAGAAGCTTCTTGGGTCGGATGCACCAATAAAGCCAAAAATATAGCATCTGATTTTTCTCCAAAGAGGCTCCAAAAGGTTGAAATGGTCAATTTTGACCAAGTCCAACATGGTGACACATCAAACTGCCCCCTAAAATCTCTCATTTTCTCCAAAAAGAAAAATAAAGGCTCCTATTTCTCCTCCATATGTTTGCTAATTTCTCTCAACATTTCTAGTTGCTCTCAAAAGATAACTCTTTGAATAAGTCTTCATATAGGCCAAGAAGAGTACATGCCATTTTGCATTAAGGGATAACAAGATAACTTAAAGGTTTATAACCACATCTTTAAGTTACTTGTTTTACATTAATATTTATGCAAAATATCCTGCATAGTTCTTTCATTTACTTAATATTGAATAAAGTGATTTATAAAAACATCATTAAAACAATACTTTACATTTCAATCATATTGCAAAGTTAAAATAAAGGAAAAAATGCCTTTTTAGGAGATTGGCCATTTAGGGTAAAAGAAACCCTAAAACTAAGAACACAACCTCAAAGCACATTTTCACTTCATTTTTCATTTGCAATTCGAAGGGCCCTACCATGAGACAACCAGGGTTTGATGTTCAAGCTTCTGGAAAGGAAAATTCTGCAAATTTGATGCTTTTCACAAGCTAACATGGTGAGTTTCTTGATGTCTAGATTTCATTATCACAAAAGATTTAATATTTTTGTTTGTAGCCCGTGGTTTTCACTATTTGAGTTTGTATTTTCTGAGAAAAATGAAAGAAAAACCATTATTTGTATCTTCTCTTGCAATGTCCCTTTCTTGTAGAAATGTTTCTTTTATTTGAATGATCATTGCATTGACTTAATCAAAGTTGAACACTAGCTTAAATCTTGGACTATATATCCATCCATTGATTGGTATGAGTAAGATTTCCTGCGCTTTTTATGGAATTTTCATTAAACCTCCTTTTGAAACCATTTTCATGAACTATAATGTCAAGCTCAATTCATAACCATTTGATATATGCAACAATCCTGAAACTGTTAACTTATGACCATCATGTATGCCTCTTCGAGATTTGTAAAGGCATCTTCAGGAAGATACAAGAAATAACAAAAACCCTAGTCATTTTTTTTGTGCAAAAATGTCAAGCTTATGGAGCTTTCTTCTATAACCCTTCATTTTTTGAAGCATTCTCTAGCTTCTGTAGCTGCGGCCTAGCATTTTTACAGACATGGGTATTATTGTTGTTTTGTCTGAATGTTTCTCCATTTCCATATGGGTATCTCGTTTGCCTCCACTACAAGCAATTGTAGCTCCTCTATTTTCATTATTCAAGGTTTTCAATACCCACGACCATGGGTTTTATGACTTCCTCTACTGAAGGTTGTGGTTTCTCATATTTATACTTCACTGTTTCTCCTTGGTGTTAATATGAATGATATTTCATGAGAGTGATATAGTTAAAACAAGAGCTATCTTAGTCAAATTTTCATAAGAAAATGTTGCCTTGTGATGACAAGAATAGTTTGCAAAGTGATTGAATGCCATCACACAATACAAGTATAACTCAAAGACTATGCATTTTTTCCACTCATTGTTTCTGCAAAAAACAAGGGCTACCCAAGCTCCAATAGAATAACATAGAATGAGCTTCAAGATAAGCCAAGCACCTTATATGTCTGTGGGGTTTGATCGAGTGAAATATTCACCATGGAGTCTACCATAGACACAAACAAAGTTACTTAGACTGCTACTACTATATCCCTTGATGATTGTGCTATGAATGATAAGATTCATCATTCTCCTTTTGTGATCTTTGACAATGAAGAATATTCCTTTTCCTTCAAAGAAGAACTGGATAGTTTTTTGATGGTTCAAAAATGACTACCCAATTTGAATTCTATGAAATTAACAAGTAATGCTACTTGTCTTTATCTCCACCTTTACAAGCTATTGTTTTGATCACTGTTATGTGCTTATTGTTAGCCTCCCTAAGATTGCTCTTGTTTCCTTTTATACTTATGTCATTTCTTTCCTGTAGCATACTATTATCTTCATGAATATGACTATCAAACATGATAGAACTGCTCTTATCATTGTGAAATGTGACACTGATCTTCACACTTTGCTACCCTGCCTTATCCATTTAACAACACTCTCTTTTCACTCTAGAATAGTGCATTACTGTGGTGACTTGATCACTGCCAATTGCTTTGATAGCCTCTGTCTTTATAATATTTGACTCAATTTCATTCCACTAACTATATGTGTATTATGATATTATGCTAAAAATCTAGATTAATGACAATTAGGTGATCTCTTTGCTTTATCTCAGTATGATGATCTTGGATGATTACATCATAGGAAATAAACAAAATTAATTGCATCTCTTGATAAAGAATTTGTATATATATAATGTCATGATATCATTACTACTCTATATTACATTTATGACTCATTTCTTCATTGATGACTTATGATTGTATTTGAACTGATTGAACTAATCATCCATGATTTACTTGTTTAATGATATGTCCTCTATGATAGTGATCAGAAACACACTGCCATAGGTGATGTATGGTTATTCAAGTAAATCTTGAGGTGACTAATTATGTTCAATGCCTTGTCAAGAAACAAAAACTGACAACATGTTGGGTTCTACCTGTTGGTTGTTTTTATTGTAACTAGGTTGGTCTTCTAATCTACCTATGGAATTGCCAATTCCAATCAAGGGCAGCTCGAAGGACCTGGACCAACTGACGAGGATTTTAAAGACCTCCTACACTTTGGGCTCTGCAAGACCTGGGAGGGTGATCCCTTAATGTGTTTACAACCTCTGCACCATTATCATAAACAACATTAACAACAACAAATAATCTCATTTAATAGCTCAACATAATAGGATAATACTGAATATAATTGGTTGTTCATCAGTAATATCAACTATTTGGAGCATGAGATAACTACAACACATAGGGATTTAAAATGATTTTGAATTTATAAAACGTTTCTGAGATGCACTAAGTTGCAAGATAAATCAATGCCTAATTTTGGGCCATGAGGTCAAACACATAAAAATAATTCATCAGCAAATGACATTCAACCAATGGATTTAAATTGTTAATGTCTTGAATCAAATGTTAGTGTCTTACACCAATAATCCCACTCCTATTATCAATCAAACTCTCCTTACCAAATCCAACCTGCACACTTGAAATCACTGTTATCTGCTCAAAGTATTTAACCATTTCTTTGAAATAGACCCATAAACAAAGAACACAATCTCATGAAATTTGAGATGACAAACTCAAAGATATTTTGTATTATTGAATTCATATGATTAAACTATACAAGTATGGAGACAATTTGAAGATATTCATGAATGTGCACACACTTTCATGATTTATTTGCATAAATTGGTTGTATTTTCTCATGAAATCAAAATTTACAGCTTACAGACTCAAGAAATGACTCAAACTTAGCATTTTCTATCTACCCAGCCCCATACAAAACCTCAGAACCCTGAATAATGAGAAGAGAAGATAAGAAATAGAAGAATAGAAGTATCCAGAAGAAGCCCTAAAGCTGATCGAGAAGTTCCATCCGGAAAAATCTCTCCTGTTGATCACAAATTTGTAAAGCCTCTCTCATCTCTCTGCAATAGACTTTTCCTCCAAATCTTACTTTATACCAAGTTGCCCAGCAACTGAAAATTTCACTCCTTAGTGAAAAACATTCACCTTGCAGCTGAGAGAAAACTTGCCTGTGAAAATCCCGTTTCATATTTCTACTCATTATTTTTCCTTTTATTTGCTAGAGTAGCCTTTTATTTTACTTTAACAAAGTAAAATATTCCCCCTTTGAATAAAACATTTAGCTTCTATAAAAGAGCTTTTATCCCTTCTTTCCATTGTACATCTATTTCTTTCATTTTCTAGATATTAAAGTTTAATAACTTTAATATTTACATTCCTTATCAAAACACGGCCTGTGCATGTACATTTATAAATTTTTCACTTTACTGGGGAAAATTTTACCCCATATTTCCCCTTGAAATTTTTTTAGAGGACTGATCTTTACTTGTGCAGTGACAAATAAATCCATTTTACCTATGAATGCCTTTTGACATCATTGGGTAAATACTTTACCCATTTCCAATGTTTACATTATGCATATAAAAGCATGGCCTTAAAAACATTGGACCCCATTTACTATTTTCCAACAAACGTTTTATTTTACCTTTTGCATTCTCGATTAAAATCTTCATTTTAAAATGAAAACACTAATCACCTCTTTTAAATGTTTGCTCAAGTGATTTATTTAAGACAAACAAGTCGGGCTCACCTTTGTTGCTTCTTTTTAAATGCTTTCCTTTTAAAAAATCATGGGGCCTTTTTTACAATTTGCACCGGGCAATTAAAATGCACCCGCTCGATGAAGGTTTAACACGGGCCCACTGCCACATGGCGCTAGCCCACAGTTTTGCGGGAATTAACTATCATGCATCTTGAGATCGTGATTTGGTAGGGGACGGTGAGGATGAGACTACATTCGGCATCTATCTCCAACCGTTGATTTCTTTGCTTTCTCCATTTTTCCCTTTCTATTGCCCTAATTTTTGTTCTTGCTTGACACTCCATTGTGCTCTGTATCTTATTTGATCCTTCTTCATTTTGCTCAATGGCGTCCCTTTACATCTACAGATCACATTTGCTTTAAAGTTTCTACGGCCTTTTCAACATTCCATCTTGCATAATCTGCCAAGGTCGACCTCCATTTGTTTCTGCTCTCACAACAAAATTGTCTGGGGCTTACACTGCAATCATGGCTTCCAACAGGATCACATTTGGAGAAGTACTCTCACATACATTTTATGCATAGGCGGCATTGGTGGGCTATCTTCATAGAACGACTTTGCATTTTGCTATGTCATTGCTTTGATGGATACGCAATGCCCTGTCCTCCACTATGGCCCGCGCCCTAGCTCTTTGCAGCTTCATTAGCATCTTGTTGAATTTCAACACATCCATTTTGCACATATCCTGTAGTTGGCGCTCCATAGAATTACATCTTGAAAGAGGCCATTTATGCTTCTAATGGATACTCATGCCCTGCTCAAAACCACACGGGCTTCTTAATTCCCTTTGCAAACAGATCGGCCCCCATCGAGCTCCATCCATTATGATGTGCATGGCATTCCAATGAACGAAATCATCTTGTTTATCTTGTAATCCTTGTCGAAAGCTTCTCATTTGTGCTGGTGTAGCCCTCTCTATTTATTATGTTGGGCTGAGAGTTTCTAAAGAATTTTCTACAGATGTATTTGGCGTATTTATCTTCAATGCACCATTCATTCACTATGAATCCTTTTGATGGTGTTTCAACATTTTTTGAGGCCCTTTCAACAAATATGTTCTGTGTATACTGCCATAATTGCATTCCTTGAGACTTCATCAGTTTATAGATTCTTTGATGGACACTCATTCCCTTGACTAGCGCCTCATACAAACATTCTTGGAGAAGAATAATGACAAAATTTATGGATTTAGCCTTACACCTGCCATATGCATTTGCTTGAATATTTCAAAGCACTTTTATATATTCATACTACTGCATACACGCTCTCCATGGTGTGCTTTGAGACCACATTTAGCTCTGGATATTTCTTAGACACAATCACAGATGTTTTCTGTGCTTTGAGGAATGCAAATACCCTGTTCACCTCTCCATGTACGGCCTTGTGAAATTCATGTGGTCCTCTATTGGCTGGTTTCTACAGCCTTGTCTATGTTTTGATGAATGTCCACTCGAATAAGTACAAACACCAGCTCTTGATTTATTTTAGAATCTCCTATATTCTTTTGAATGTCTCATTCAAAATCACATTAGTTATATTCATCTTCATTTTGATCAGCATCATAATAACAATATGTCTGATATGATAACTTTATTAGTATTGTTATTGTCTTGAATTACCATGTAAATCTTTGAGAGTTTTACTTAGTTTACTTGTGTCAAATGGCTGCAAATGGATTACTGATGTATAATTGTCATATGCCTCCATGGGACTAATGTACCAAATCAATTCATGATAAACCTTAGCACTCTCAACCATGCCAATCCAATCAGGAACCTTGAGCAAAACAAAATAGCCTTGATGAATCACATTTCAATAAACTGGTAAATGCACTTAGCCCTTTGAACCCTGAAACTCTAAAGAATCTTCAAAAGGACATCAATGAAAGTTTATGAACACACACATCTCAACTCCTGCTCACTTATGGGCTGAGCATGTCGGGTCCCCATGTTGGCCCGGCTAATTTTTTTTTTGTTTTCCAAAAAATTTTATGCTCAAATTAACCTTAATCAGCTTTTGGATGTATCCAATACTGAAAATGTGAAATGGGTTTTCAGTAGAACTCACTTTCAGGCACTGTTGTAAAATGTGTAAAACTAGCCAAGTTGGCTCTGGAATCAATCTAGGAAACTAAGGAAACAACCTCCTGGAGCCATGAAAACTTGCAAGAATGTAGACATCAGACCCAAGAATACAATGCAAAAGACAAATAAGAGAAATCAGTCACGAGGAAAAAGTTATTCGCTATCAAAGTTGCTTAGTTGAACTTTTTGCAACAATCAGTTGTTCGGAACCAATTAAAACTCAAGAGATCACCTCGTTGCAAAAATATCAAATCAACTCCTGGTGAGCTGCCACTGAACACAGTAGATCACTTTGGTGCAGTGAACATGTGTACAAAAGGAATTAGCTTGAATCATCACCCATAAAAAGATATTGAAGGTCAAAGTTGACCTCTCAAAAAGGCTGTCAGCAAGTGCAAGTGCAAAACTGAAGAAATTGCATTTGGTTTTGATTTGCTAAAAATAGAAAATCAACTCATAAGACCTTGAAAACTAACATGTGAGCTCATTTTGGTATAGAGAATGCAAAAAAAATAATCATTCTGACATGATGGTCAACCAGTTGCAAAATGCAAGCTCAAGCAATAGGCAACTTTGCAGAACTAAACGTTTGCAAACAGCTGAACAGTGACAAAACCCTCCAGCTTCACTTTTCGAAACCTTGACAAAACTCATTATGGGAAGCTGAAAATTGGCATGCACGTTCACATAGGACACATGAGTGTGTCTGCAAAGGGATTTTTCTTAGAAGTCAATGGGCTTCAAATTATGACCCTCCAAAGTAGGTCATTTAGGCAAGTTCATCAGGTGCACTTCTGAAAGTGCAAAGGCCAAATTTTCGATATAAGCATTTCAAATTTGCAAAATTTGAGAGTGCCATCACTACCCTCGTGGGAGCCACATTTTAACCCACATGCTAAAATTTGATAGATTAGATCAAAAATACAAATGCACCTATATCTACACATGAAGCAAACATGTTAGTGAAATAAATGCATATTTTGGATGTGTTTGATGACTTCAATGATTTTTTAGGACATCCAAGGTTTGAATGCTTGTTTAATGCAAATTGAGATCAGTTTATGTGTATAGGTGCTTGTCCATGTAAAGTTGGAAACTATTCATTGCTTAGAGCATTGCTTTAATACCATTGCTTATGTCAAATGCATGAAATAATGGCAACATGAAGCTATGAAGGACAAAAGAAAGCTCGAGACAACAACAGGACGAGATGACACATCAGAACCATTCATTCACAGGCAATGACTGGTTTCCTTCTTTATATGCACATTTATTTTACTTATTCATGTATATTCTTTTCTTTATCTTCATTGAATAAGTTAAGTCAATCTCATGGCTTGTGTGAGATGGTGTACATTTATACATTCAATAAAGATCACTTTGTTCAAAAAAGAAAGATTTGAATTCTTCTTCTATTACATGCATATTTATGAATGCAGTAATTTGTAATTGTAATCTTTTCTGGATTATTTCATTTATGCATCTGAATGTAATGTAAAAAATGATTTAAATGTGCCTCTTTCTTAGTCTAAAATCAACAAGCTCAACTTGATTGAGCTATAAGTGAAAATTTGGTAATAGTGTAACAAGTGGACCCAATGGTAGTACAGCCAATTGCCTTTGTCAATGAAAGACAAAGTGCTCAAAGATAAATATGTTAATGTGTATAACTTATAAATGTTGGTAAAAGGGATCAACATAGGAGTACTATGTGATCTAGTGTCAAAAAGGGCTCTCATTATAATGATGATAATATTGGTACAACAAGGAGTAACAAGATATCCTCAAGTGAGAAAGGTAATTATTATATTATTCCCGAGAATATTAAGAATCACACATGTGGCTTATTTCAATGCAAAGGATTGTGTCAAATCCCAGTGTACCAACATGCCTAATGTCAAATATCACCTCTACATTGAAGATCGGCTTGCTACGAATAATCAAGACTCATTTATTATTTATAAAGGTAATAATGAATTTGTTTCCTGGGGAAATGTGATAAATGCCACTTCTTTAAGAAAGTTCTCAAATTTCATTTCTAAAAGAGTTTATTATCAAAACATAAGTTGGTGTGTGCTCTACAAGTTTAGTTGGGTGTCAAGGTGTTGTAGTGTTATGAGGAAAGGTTCACAAAAGACTAATCCTAAAAGTTTATAGTGCTCTAAAATGGGTGGGCTTAGAAAATGAACCGAACCTCCAAATTGCTTGGCTCTAAGGAAATTTACTTATCTTTGGAGGCTATTCAGTGGAGCGGGAATGGTTCCTTTTTTTGAAGCTATGAAAGGGTATAATGAGAGTCTCACAGCTGAATTCACCAACTCATGGAGAAAGGGGCAAGTGGCTATTGGGGCTGTAAAATTTAAGGTGATGGCTTAGTTCATTACGAAGGCGATGGGTCTAGAAAACCAAGGAATTAAGGTTGTTAAGAAGAGGAAAGCTAATTACCAGGCGTTTGTTGATAATTTCTTTTATGATGGCGAGAAACTCACTTAGTTTCAAAATGTGTATGCGTGGCTCGAACTCCTGTTACCATTTTCTCTAGTCAGTATGTTTGTTATGAGATATTTTACTCTTGAAGGTAGATATATGAATGTACATGCTTATCACTTTCCTCTTCTTAACCACATTCATCACAATGAACATATAAACTTTCCTTTTTATCTTCTCTCCTCATTGCAAGAAAACATTGAAAATGGTGTGAACCCTCCTCTACACCAAGGCCTCATGCTTTCTCTTTATAAACATTTCCTTTCTCTAAACCCCCATGGTAATCCTTTGGCTACTAGACAAGATATTCCAAATCAAAATGCAGGGGAAGATGTTGAACCCCTAGTTGTGGCTAATCCCATTTAGGAGCCTAACCCTAGGCCTCCGCCCAAAATTATTGAACGTAATGTGATTCCCCCTGGTAAAGTCTCTACCTTTGCTGCTAATAGTTCCACTCCCTCTACTCCTGTAGGTAAGAAGGATCCTGTTAAAAATTCTCTAGAGCTCAAACTAGTAATGGCGACCTCGAAGAAGCGGAAACACTCATCGCTTCTCCTAGAATCTTTAAAGGCCAAGAATCCAAAAAAAGACTTGAAAAACTAGAATACGTGGTCATCACTATAAATGAAGATAAAGAGGGTAGTCAAAAAAAGGTCTTGGAGAAGGGAATTCAAGTTTGTGTAGTGGAGGCCAAAGATTTGTGTGTCTTGCAAAGGATGCCTCCCAGGATAAAAAAGGGTAAACATAAAGCCATATTTCAAGAGGAGGAGGAATTGGAGATTGAAGAGTTTGAGCCACAAGTGGATGATGACAATGAGGACATGGACTTTGAAGAGACCGTGTATGAATGGGAGAGGGAGAAATGGAGGAGGAAAAGGAAGATAATGAGGAGGAAGAAATTGGGATAGAAGAGGAGCCAAGGAGTGAAATGTTGAATTATTGAAATAGAGAACAATGAAAAAGATACTAATATTGTTGATGATTCTAACATTGATTTTCTTAAAAGCAGGATGACATACATATAGGTCCAGATGGATGTTATGGAGAAAGCTACTATTACCTTGATGAGGGTTACAATTGGTCTCATGCGTAGGGCTATGGTTGGTGTTGTTTTGAGCCAAACCAAGATTAGGAAAATGCTCAAGAAGATGGGGAAGACCAAAGAAATGAAGGACCAGGATGAAGAAGAGGGACCTGATTGGAGGGAGTATGTCTCCTAAATTAGAGAGTACTGGGACCTAATTGCTAATGCCAAGTATTGACATTATTTCTTTCTTCTATTTATGGCTACTCTGCATATTTTTTGGCTCTTTAATTTCAAACTATTATTATAATATAGCTTTGTTATGGTTAAGTTTTTTCTATACTTTGGTGGACCTTTATTAATGGTCTTCGTATTATTATCTGGTTTAGTAGGGGTATTCTATTTTTTATTAAGTTTATAATGGTTCTATGGTTACAGTTTTGGATAATAGGCTTGTGTGCCACCCTGGATTTTGGATCTTATTTTTTGTTGTTTTGTGTTGCTAGTTAGTGCTATTCTTCCTAGCTTGTTTCCTTTTTTGTAGTGTTGGCTATGTAACCATGGGATTAGGGCCCTTCCCTTCTTAATTAATCAAAAACATGGTATCAAAATTTTGGTGCTAGGATAGATCTTGTATTTTTTATTTTTTGAGAGATTAGTGGGTGGGGGTGGCTAATAACCTTGCACATGTATTTTCCTTAAAATTTAGTATACTCTTCTCTTGCATCCTCAAATATTGGGTTGTAAAAGAAAACTCTTGGGTTTGCAATCGCGCTTTTAGATTTTGGGTGTTTGTAGATTTTTAGTAATCCTAATCATGTTTTCAATTGTTTTATAGTGTTTGAGAGGCTTAAGAAAGTTAAGATTGGCTTTCATCACTCAAATTAGACTCTAAGGAGCTAATTTGAAAATGAGGGTTTGTTCATAGCATCCATGAAACTACTCATTTTAAAGGAATTTGATGTCAAATAAACCATACAGTTACATTTGAAAGGCCAAAAATCCCTATTTTCATATGAATTTTATTAGATTTGGTGATGAATGCATTTGGGGCAAAAAAATTGTTTGGAGAGGTCATATGACCCTTATGTAGGTGTATAGTATATATTTATTAAACAATATTTCAACCATGGTAGTATAGAAGTGGTGGCCATGGTACCACCATTTCCACCACTAGTAGTAGCAGTGGTATCCATCATGGTGCCACTAGTAAGTGGTTGCTTATGCCAATCCATTATAGTATCTCTGTCACTCCACCATGGCCTCTCTGTCACTCCATCTTCACTTTGCCATAGGTGGATAAAGTAAGTGGCATCACCATATCTCCACCTCCATAAGTGAAAAACCACCAAACTACTCATAAATGGTTTTCAACCTACAAATGATGGTTTCAATTTTAAAAAAGATCCATTTTAGTCATTATGAATAATAGTTTTGACAAATATGATGGTGGTTTTGGCATATTCTAGGCACATGGAATATTTTTTTAAAATATTCAAATATTCATTTGCTAAAATTGACATGATATCATCAATATTTCCTCTAATCTATTTTCCTTCATAGTTGTAATTTTAATTTTGGTAGTACATCTTTAGAGGCTCCATTCATAGTCATACAATCTCTAGTTCTTGAACATTTTTTTCATTTGGGCTATTTTTCTATGCTCTTCATGGTGGTTTAGGTATTTTCTAATTTTAATATATGATTTGACTAAAATTTATATATTCTATAGGTGACACTATTTCATTCTCATTTTGGGACCTTTTGATGCTTTTTTGAGCACATACAAGTACCTTTTTAGGTGTAAATTTTTAAAAGTGCACAATTTTTTATGTACTTCATAATGATTCTATTAGTTTTTCTTTAGTATATAGGAAATCTATAATTTGAAAATTATAGCCTCTTTTGAGTATTTGAAAATCACTAGATTCATCAATTCCAATTTGTATTTATTTCTAGTAGAAATCATACTTGCACTAATTATAAAGTTCCAAATATTTTCTTACTAGGGGTTTCATTGATTGAGTTAAAGGGGGTTGTCTTGCATTTTTTTGTCTTTTTCTACTTTATCACTTCACTTTCTTTTCTACACTATATCAAAAGCATTAGTACCTCTTCTCACTCCATATAACTATTTAAAATAGAAACCTAAAATGTTAATTTTTTAAGGAAACATAGGTTATTTAGAATAATAATGGATATAGAGCCTAAGCCTATGATTAATGCAAAAAATGTATTTTAGATTAATAAATGTGACGAGCATTATGTGGAGTTATGTTTGTCTATATCTCTTGATCTTCTCTTTCACAATGAATGCATGGATACTCCTAACAATATTTGGACCAAGTTGGCTAGTTTATATGGGGATTAGGATTCTATTAGAGGCCATCAGTTGGAGAATAATCCCATTAGTTTGAGCCCAATTTTTTTTAACACTATCTAGAACTTCTTCACTTTGTTGAAAGCATTGTGATTGCAAATAAATAGTACGAAATTAAAACAAATATGAGAAATTGATCCTCAATATTCTCTCTAAACTTGGTTTAGACTATTTAGTCTTTGTTTTCACCTTCCATGCCACAAAGATTTCACTATGACATCTCTAGATGACTTTACTATCTCTCTCACTAGGGAAAAATATAGGTTCATCCATATGGGTACTCTAAAATCCTCTAAATCACATGCCCTAGTTGTAAACCAAGAAACAAAGTAGTAGAAAGGATCAAAAAATAAGGATAAGAAATAGGAAAACAAGGATAACAAGGAGAAAAGGGATCAAATGTCCACTACTTTTAAAGCATCTCGAGAGACCTCTTTTTCAAAATAAAACAAGTTTAAAGAAAAAGTCAAATGTTCCTATTGCAAAAGACCTATTCATGAAAATCATAAGTTATTTAAGAAAAATATTGATAATTTGATGCATATTCTAGAAAAAATAACATAAATGTTCTGAAGTTAATGAAATATATATTTTTGCATGAGATTTCTATTATGACAAAAGATGACATCAAGGGGAAAGGAAAGGAAAAGGCCTTTGTAGCATTTACATCTCCACCATCCTCTTGAATTTTTTTATTTGGGTGATTTGCACATCGATTCAACTAAGGAGAATTTCATATTTTTGGAGCCTTTTTCTATATTAACTATTTTTATGGGTGATGACACTATTGTTGAGGCATGCAGGAGAGGGTATGTTGATATAGTGGAAATAAATTTTTAGGATGTTTTGTGTGTGCCCCCAATATTGAATAATCTCCTATTAGTTTATCATACCACACATTAGTTTGGACAAGTAGGTTGAGTTTTCTCCCAATTTATTGGTTAATAATAAGATTCACAATGGTTCTACAATACTAGTGGGGAGAGTAGACCATTAGTATTGAATTTATCTCTTTTCTCACTTTATTCTTGGTCCTCCTTTGATTGTTCTACTCACTCATTCTTATGATGAGTAAGCTAACATTAGTGGATTGGTCATCTTAATTATTGTAAGTTACAATAGATCAACTAGTAAAAATTCATTATAGGGTTTCCTTCTATTTCATTTTCTGATGGTAAATTTGTAAGTTTGCACACTTGGTAAGAGTCTTGAAGAAAAGTTTGAAAAAGTTAAGGCATGAAGAGCTTCATAGACATTAGATTTAGTTTAGAGTGATTTGGTTGTACCACTTCCACATCCTTCCTTTAATAGGGCCAAATCTATTTTAATAATCATTGATAACTTTTCTAGGTATACTTAAGTGTACTTTATCTAACAAAATTCCAAGGAATCTGAGTATTTTCAAGACTTCACATCTTTTACAAAGAAATAGTTAGGGAAAGCTATTAGGGTTTTGTCCATAGACAAAGGTTGTAAGAATGCCAATAATCATTTTCAATAGTTTTACATTGGAGATAGGATTGTTTTGCAATGAATATTTACATAAAATCCTTAATAGAATGGTGATTAGAATGAAAGAATAGGTCTTTAAAATAAATGGAAAAATACATGGTACTCTTTGGATCTCTTACACCATAATATTTGGTGGATTTCATTAACTATGCTTTGGTTATATTTATATCCATGTTCCTTATCAAGACTTGAAGTGAGACATTCATTTTTAGATTTTGTAGTAAAAACCAATAGTTAAAAGCACTTTATATTTTTTGGTTCTCACGTGATCCCACATTATTCCATAGAAACATAAGGCCATAGATCTACTAAGTAGGTTTTACATATTTATGAGCTATCTAGATGGTGTTAAGGGTTATCAACTACCCCACCTTACCACACGAGTTATTCATTAAGAATATTTTTCTCTTTGAGGAGGGCTCTTTGAATTCTACTCTTGAAACTTCACCTATATTTATATTAGAGTCACTTGGACTAGGTAACAATTCTTTTGAGAACTTTGATCCACTTAGATATATTCTTGATGATGTTGAGTTTCTTCCTTCACTTTAGATATTGAAAGTGATTATGAGAATTCACCTCTTTCGTCTCCTAGACATCATTTAGAGTTTGAGTAGTCTCCTCTAGATTCTCCAACCTTCAGCCCACTTTGGGCTCAATAGACACTATAGGTTGTAGGTGATTGGGTTAGGGATCCATCAGACAATAGGTCAACATGATTTTAGTTTTAAGGACTTTTGTGTGTATTCATTACTATTTCCTCCAATCCACAATAATTTCAAGAGACATGATACTACTATGTACAAGTATAGTTCCTTGATTAAGAACCACACTTGGGATCTTGTTGACCTTCTTAAGGGAAGGAAACTTGTTTGATGCAAGTGGATCTATAAATAAAATCATAGTAGATTTGGGTTAGTGAATAATTATAAGGAATGATTTTTTGCAAAGGGGTTTTCCTAGGTGCATGCTATTGATCACTTTGAAACCTCTACACCTATTGCAACCATGACTTGCATTTGAAATACACTTGTTATTGTTGCAACACATCACTATGAGGTTCACTAGATGGATGTGAAGAGTGTCTTTGTTCATGGAGACCTTGAGGAGAAAATATACATGGAATAGCCACTATAAGATTATTCCTTGGTTTGTAGACTTAGGATATCTATTTATGGCGCAAAACAAACACCCTAGACTTGGTATGCTAAGATGAAATCTCTCCTAATTACACTTGTTTTTTCTCATTGTCATTTAAATTTGAATGTCTACATTCTATTGTAGGATGATTCTCTCATTTTTCTAGCTCTCTATGTTGATGATCTATTGATCATGGGGAGTTATTCTTCATGTATAACGATAATGAAAATTGCACTTCTTGACAGGTTTTTGATGACTAACTTGGGCTTGTTGCATTACTTTCTCTCAAGGTTGAAATATCTTAGTTTGTTTCTAGGATCACCATTGCAAAGTCCAAGAATGATCTTGATTTTATTTGATAGTTTCACATGGCTAATTCAAATCCCACTCCAACTCCCTTTCTTTCTAGAGTCAAACTTGAGGCTTAGTGCTCTTCACCTTTGGCTGATGATACTTTGTATTGCTAACTTGTTGGGAGCCTAATTTATTTGACTCACATGAGGCTCAACATTTCATATGCTATGGACATGACCTCTCAATTTATGTAGGAGCCCCATAAGTTTCACTGGAAGGTAGTCAAGTAGATTCTTGATTATATTTAGGGTACTAAGTTTTGAGATTCACTACAAAACATGCATTGACATTGACTTGGTTGGGTATACATAGTTAGATAGGGTAGGTGATTCCTTGGATCACAAGTCCACTTTAGGTTACAACTTCTCCCTTGGTTTTGGTCCTATTTATTGGTCAAGAAAATAGAAATATGTTATTGCTCTACCCTCTATTGAGGTTGAGTATTGAGGTGTTGTTATTTCCACCACTAAGGCCATTTGGATTCAACACATTCTCACTCAATTTGGTATCTAGTTTAGAAGGCCATTGATCATATTTTGTGAAACCCACAAAGTGCTAGATTTAGATCTCACAAAACTTGGTCCATCATTAGTAGACCAAGCTCCTAGAGATTCACATGCACTATGTCAGGGTGATCCCACAATAGTGGTTTACAATTTTTGGCCAAACTGGACACTGAAATTATTATTTTTAACTAAATCTTCACATTCGGGCACCTATAGCAGCTAAACCGTGAGGAATTTGAAGATGATGCAAACTAGAGTCTCGTCACATTTTTTTTGTAGATTCTAAAAATATTTTTTTCAAAATTTTTGGAATTAAATTGC
>VDFB02152521.1:0-22519 GCA_007258455.2 Sequoia sempervirens
CAACCATCAAATTTAAGTCCTGAGTTGAAGCATTAAGACACTATTCAATTTTCTTAAGATATCTGATTTGGAGATGCAGACATTACCATTTAAATATATCAGTGGTTTGTTTGTTCAGTTGTCTACCTGGAAGACTCAGATCTGTTTCTATTAAATGCCACCTTAAAGAAGGGTAAATTAACAACTATCAATTTAGTTTGTACAAATTATATTTTATTGACATTATATTGTTATAAAAATTACATAATTTTTATTTATTTGTTACAAAGATAATGTTATGTAGTTATCCAAGTACAATTAGGAAATTAAAATGTTTGTATTCATTTTTTTTAATATTTAATGTTTGTATGTGCTATTTTATGTTTTATAGTTATTCAATTACAATTAGGAAATTAAAATGTTTGTATTCACCTTTTTAAATATTTAAACTCAGCTTTCTTTTATTTTACTTGTAATCAAATCTTTAAAAAATAGGTACTTCATCCATTATTTTATAGCTTTTTTTGTAAATATAAATGTAAATATTTAAAATTAGCAATAAGAAAAAGAAATTAAGTGTGGCTAAAATTAACAATGTTAAAGAATTAATAAACCTTTTCCTTAATAAAATAATGTTTTTTTAAGTCTTGTTAATCTACTTTGCTATATTGTGGAGTTGAATGCTTTGAGCATGAGAAGGAGAGATGGTAGAGGGAGAGAGAGAGAGAGAGAGAGAGAGAGAGAGAGAGAGAGAGAGAGAGAGAGAGAGAGAGAGAGAGAGAGAGAGAGAGAGAGAGAGATATATAGATAGAGAGTGATATAGAGAGATAGAGAGGATAGGAAAAGAGATAAAGAGGATAGGGAGATAGATAGATAGGGAGATATATAGAGAAGGATATGGATGGAAAGAGATAAAGAGATGAGCAGAAAATAAAGATAAAGGCATGGAAGTAGAAGAGATGGAGGGTATATGGAATGAATAAGACAGAGAGAGAAGGGGAGAGGGAAAAGGATATAGATGCATAGGGAGAAAGATAGGGAGATAGATAAAGAAATATAGATAGAAAGATATAGGAGATAATAGAGAGAGAGGGGCGACAATGAGGATATATAGAGAGGGGGGAAGAGATAGGGAGATGGCGATAGAGGGGGAAAGAGTGAGAGATAAAGAAGATGATAGAGATAAGTAATAGAAAGAGGTATACATAGGCGAAAATAGAGAGAGATAGAGATAGAGGTAGAGAAGGAGAAAGAGGGAGTGGGTGTATATGAGTGAGAGATATATATATTTATAAATAAATAGAGAGGGAGGGAGAGGGGGAGAGAAATAGAGAGAGGAGGGATAAGCAGAGAGAAATAGAAAGAGGGAGTGATAAGGAGAGAGGGTGTGATGAAAAGAGAGATAAGGATCTAGATCTCCTCCACTTTGACACTGATGCTAACAAGGAGAACTTTATGGAAAAACAAAATCGATCTGTGCCTATCGGCTATTTCATTGCTCACTGAATATTGTGCAAATTTAAGAAAAATAGTTTTCGGATACATCTAATAAATTATTAGAAAACAGGAATATGATTGCAGGTTCAATTCTCTACGTTTACTTTTGCATGGACGGAAGACTTTCCATACAGATCAAAGTTATAATCACAGATTCCACCGGATATTAATATTAAACGTAACATTTCGCTTCGTTGGTCAGACTAACGTGTTGGGCTGCACCCTCCCCGATGTTATATTTCTTTTCTCTCTCCTCTAATAATATATTTAATTAAAGACACATGATATAATTTCTCAGAACGTATATCTGACGTATATGCAATCGAAAGCATATCTGACGTCGCAGCCCTCGACTAGAACGTTTAGGCGAAAAAGGCTCGACATTTCCTCCCTATCGTACGCGTTTCCAGAAGACTACATTCATGCCCTTTTGCTCACGCGTTTTAAGAAATCTGCCCACGCAAGCCTATTGGTTACTAGTGGGGTTTTTGAAGTTTATTTATCTGCAGCTTCGTTAGGATTCTTTTTCTATAGGCCATGTGTTGGTCTGTACCACTCCTCTATGTACCTTCTGCTATTTGCACCGAATTTTCTTTTTCTCTGCAAAATTCCACTGTATTTTGGCAACTCACAGTTGCTTTCCCACTTGTAGGAAAGAAAAAAACGACCAAGGAAGCATGGCTTTAATCATTTAGGTAATAGAGTTGGGTAAGAAGAACAAACCATAAAACTTTGAAACCTCGTGAAATTAAACTCAAAATTAGCTATGCTAGTAAAACAATTGAGAAGTAAAACACTTGCAGAGTGACTAAAGGCACACGAGAAACATTAAGTTGGATGAAGTCAAAACACCATTAAAAGCAAAACCTCATTGTCATGGCATTGTCACATTATCTAGTCTATAAGTATATACCTTAAAACACACAATGTTTTTGCAACTGAAGTTATTGACCAAAAGAAAAAGCTTAAACACTATACATAAATCAAAGTTGGCTAGAGATTAAAGTTTGTTAGCATTGGAAATATTTGCACCTCCTAATAAATATAAATGTATTTTATGAAAGATATTTAATGAAAGGGTGAAAGTTATAAATTTTGTCACATTTTAGAGAAATAAAAAAGTTTTGAGAAATAAAAAAGTTTTGAATAAAATTATTTAGACTAAATAGTTTCACTGAAATTTGGATGGCATTTATGTACAAATTTAATTTTAAAAAATCACCTAAAATGGTTTTTCCTGAAAGCTTTCTATTTGAAATGGTTTAAAATCTTTGAAAATGGTTTCAATCTCATTTTTGTGTAACTTTGTCATCTAGAATATGCATTTCACCTAAATTCCATTCATCCCAAATAGTTCACTTCATTTATGTGCTATGTATGTGCCCTAGATATCTTCCACCATTTGTGCCCTTATTTGATGCAGGTTCTCAACATTTTTTTAGATATATGTTTTTTTAAATATGAAAATTTGATGAAAAGTTTATTTTTAATGAATTTCTTTACATGTTTATTCCTTAAAAAAGGGGGGGTTATTGCTTTTGATCAAGAAGTATAAACCAATGAGATCACAAATGGGAGACTTAATATAATTTTTTAGATATTTTTATGTGTGTATAAATATATAAATACAAATTAGGAACCATGATTTAATTTTAATATAAACCATAGATTCTAAATATGAGAGCTTAATTTTATTACAACATATAAACACTAAATTAATCCTAAATCTAAAATAAAAACTACAATATAGTTTTAATTTTAACCGAATGACCTAAATTCTACACATATCAATTTGCATTATGTTAATAACAAGTTATAACATTGATATCAAACCAATGTTAATTTATATTGAATGATATATTTATTTATATGAAGTTGTTAGATGTTTATCTTAGTAGGGCTAGGTTAAAACCCTACTATGTAGGTGTTTGAAGGATGAACTTAGTATAAAAAAATATTGTTGTCTTTAACAATCCTACTATATTGTGTACTATACAAAGATGTGTTATAATAAACACAACCAATTCACAATATGTGTATTTACCTATATATGTGGATAGATAAAAACATTAATTATGAAAATAGGAAATGCCTACTTTTATCCATATATGAAATTATCAAAGAAAAGAACAGATAGGAATAAACAAGAAATATGAAGACCAATTCAAAGTTACAATGACCTATTGAAGAACTAGGGTTATGTAACAAGAAAATAGGAAGGGAAAAAAATGGCAAGTAGTGAAAGGAGTTGGGGATAAAGAAGAATTAAAAATATTATCTACACCAAAATTTTATGAATAGATTAGCTAGAAAGAGGAATGTAAAATTAGAAATCTTAAAATGAAAAAAAAGTGAGAGCCTAAATTGAAAGATGTATAATACACCATAAGTACATCATAGAGAAAGTGGTGCAAAGAGTGACAAAATATAGTTATGGTAAGTCCAAAGACATGAGAAAAATAGTATTTATCTAAATATATAAATATATAAAAGTGGGGGACTTAAAGTTAGGTGTATGGGATGATTTCCCAAGTTGATACATGTAAACAACTAGACAATATTGGTTCTAAGTAGAAGTCACTAAAAAATTATATGCATCGATAAACCTTAAGAAATTATAAAGAATTTCATTAATGAGGTGAAAGGATTATTATATAGAGATGAAGATACTTGCAAATGAAAAGATTGATAATAAGTACGTAACACCAATGAAAACCACCATAGATTAGATAAATTTGGAAATATATTAGAATTTAACAATGCTTTCGGAGTGAAAAAAAATATAGAGGGGAACAAGGATAATTTAGCTATGAGAACGAGTATTGTGGATATTTATTGTATGGTGATGAAAGGAAAAGGATATGGCTTGTGCAACATATTAAAGAGTAACTACAAGGTAACATTAACCATATAAAGAACAATCATCATGAACTCATAAATGGTTCTCTTACCATATGTTTAGAATTTTATTTTATCTATACATTATCAAGGATACCTAGGTACCATTGACATAGGATAAATTTATAATAAAAAATATCATGTCACACACAATAGCACAGGTTGCTCTTGAAGCTCGTATGGAAGCCCTTCTTTCTAACAGAACGAATGCTCCTTCAGTTCTAGAGGCTTCCACTACTCCTATTATGCCTAAATTTATGGTTTCCACTGCTGAGGAGGCTCCTCCTAAAAATAATGGTCAAAAATACCCTGATCAAATCCATTCTCTTTTCAACAAATCTTTCATAGGGTATAAGAATTTCCTCTTGAATACAAAACACTCTAAAGACTATCTTGCTAAACTCGAGGGTTTTAGATCAACCGAAACCCTTCTAAAGAATTTGGAAGTCAAACTGCCAAAGATCTCCATTAATGATCCAAAAGGTAATGCTTTACTTTCTTTGAAGTTAGAGTCCATTCAAGATGATGCAAACAAAGCTTTTCTAGGTGCCTATATCGATGTTATTTCTAAAGCCTCTTCTAATCATGATTCTAAGGTCGCACAAGCCATCATTGATTTTGATTATGCTCTTAAGGGTTCCTATGTCTCCCTTAAGAACCTTCCTCTTTTGGGTGTCTACACTATTTCTATTGAAGAATGACATTCAGAAGCCCTTAAAGAGTTCCAATCTCTCTATAATAGGTTCACTATTGATCGGGATATTAAAAGGGAAACCAATGATTTAGTCAACTCTAATAGGAAGGATTCACGAGATGTAGTTATGGCTAAGGATGATCAACTCCCTCCTGATGCTACCATTGCAAAGATGATTAATGACAAGGTTAATTAGCGTTTGGGTAAGCTATCTAAAGAGCTTAAAGATTTGAGATCTCTTCTCTCTAAATCTAATCAACTCAAACCTAATTAGAATCAGAGCAAAAATATTGGGAAGAAGAGAAAGAAGAAGAATAAGAATAAGAATAAGAAGTCCTCTTCTGATTTTGTTCCAAAAAATGGGGCTCTGACAGTCAAGAAGAATACTACCTCGACTTCCTATGGTTAGTTTCCCTCAAAACCAAGGTTTGCCCCTCGGTAGGAGAAAGCATATGCCTCATTTTCCAGACATTCCTTTCCATCAAAAATAAAAAATAGAGGACAAAACCATAGTCAAAATAGAAGTCAAAACAAAAGAAAAAATAGCTCGGATAGAACAATGGACAAAACAAGGGTCAGAACAACAAAGGCAACAGATCTCCAAATGGGAACTAGGGAAAAGGGTCTATTCTCGCCTAAATTTTTGGGGTCTTGCTATTGATAAAGCCTTCATGGACTTTTGCTTCTTCTTCAAAAAGATTGCTATGGAGGTTGATAACCACATCTGTAATGTTTCCATCCACAACATGTCTTCTTGACAAGTCTCTTTTGAAGAATTCCTCACCCTCCCCTATGTCCATTGAAGATATACACAAAGAGTTCAGAGCCTTCACAAGAATTTTACACCTTCATGATTTCTTTGGTCCTGAAGATCACAATTTAGTTCCTCCTACCGGTGTCTCTCCTCTCTCCAGTTGGGTATTTCCTCACCATTTTCACTAGAAAAATCCTTTTTGGAATCCTGATGAAGCCAAAATTCTACTTGAGGAGATTATTTGAAAGGTTGAATCCATCTTGTTGAGTCACATTTTTGTTTGCTCCTTCTCTTGACATCCCCTCTTCGTGTTATACTTCTTAAAAGTCTTAAGGACCTTAAGGGAGACATATCCATCATCATCAAGTCAGCTAATAAGAATCTTGGTCTTGTGGTTCTTGATTCCGCCTAGTACAGATCTAAAGGGTTGTGACAACTTTCTGATTATTTTGTGTATCTTTGGGTTGACAGTATTCCTTGGAAGCTCATCTAGAGTAAGCTAAACTTTATCATTGATAAGTTCTTTTTCTTTCTAGATCCCATTTCAAATTTTTTGAAGAAGAATCTTATCTCCTTCGCTAGAGCCTTTTCCTTCTACCTTCTTCCAAAAATTCATAAGCATGTTCTTCTAGGAATACCTATCTGTAGTTACACTAGCTACATGTTGGAACCAACATCCTGGCTTCTTCGTCTTCTTTTGTTTCTGTTCTTCCTTCAACAATAATCACATCTTCCTAACTCTCTTTCTCTCCTTAGGGAATTAGATCACAAACCTTTTCCACTGATCTGTCTTATGTTTACTTTTGACATGGAACCTTTGTATCCATCCATCCCCACTAGTGAGAGCCTTTCTACCCTCAAAGAGATGGTCATAGAGTATTTCAATTCTCAGAACCTAGATTTGCAACTTATTGGTATGATATTGAGTCTTGCTGAGCTTGTTCTTCATTAACATTACTTGTAATTTAATGGCATTCTCTACAAGCAACTTCAGGACACTACCATGGGTAATAAATTTGTTGTGTGTATGCCTGTCTCTTTCTCTATCATTTAGAGAAATGACTCCTTGCTCAATATGATTGCTCTAATCTAATCTTCTTCAAGAGATTCATCGATGATGCTATGGGAATCTGGATAGGTGATGAAGGTTCTTTGGTTTCTTTCTTTGATTAGTATTAGAGCTTCTATTCAAAGATAAAGATTACTCATGTTTCTACTTGTTCTATGGATCTTATTGACATCACTTTCTTTAAAGGTGATCACTTCAGTACATATGGTGTCCTTAACACAATTTTTTTTGAAAAAACTCTCAATGCTTATTAGTATAGTCCATACTATTCTTGGCATCCTCCTCATCATAAGGAATCATTCATTGTGAGTGAACTTAAGAGGTATCTTCTTAGAGAATATGATCCCTATGGATTCCATCATCTCTGAAAACAATTCTACTCTAGATTGTGTGCTTGTGGCTATCCTAGAAAGTTCCTACTTTCCTGCTTCAATAAATTTTCTTGGATGGATAAGTTAGTGCTTCTCTCTCATCTTCATGATATTTCTTTCAAGAAAAAAGGCCCCCCCTTTATTATTAAGCTCAACCACAGTCCCTTAGCTAGAGCTTTAAACTTGGGGGCCACCCTAAACCCTATACTTCATTGGCTTTGCCAAGAAGTCCCCACACTACATCATATCCCATTCTCAAGAATTTCTTGGCAGAATCTAAGAAAACTTGGTTCCTTCCTCCTCTAGAGAATATTTTCTAGCACGTCATACTATGCATCGATCTGATAGAGCCTTTGCTTCTTTGATGTTTTGGAGAATAAATTAATAATTCCCTTGCTTGTTTAAAAATATGCTAGAGTAGAAAAGGAGGATAGAGAAGAAATGTTACATAGAAAACATGATCTCAATACAATAGAGAATCCACCACAATAGATCCAACACCTTCACATTCTATTTGAATGATTGCAAACACTGTCTGGTCAGTGCATCCAATAAACCAACATTTGAAATCTCACACTGCACTTCACAATTTCACATCTTACAACTTTGCAATTCACATCATTCATATCACACCCTTCACACTCCTCATCCCTCAATAACTCAACTCATATTTATATCTATTACATTTGGATTGGATTGGAAGTGTTTGGACCTTGTGTATATTGGCTACTGACTTGGAAGAAACCTTGTTTATTTACTTGTTGGGAACCTTTATGATAGGAATTTGTGGCACATTGGTTTTTGTGTTAGTTCCATGAATAATAACTCTAGTCCTTTTATTTGTGCCAAAAATATTTGATAACACAGTGTTCAAGGACCTTGATGTTCCAAATGGATTTGATGATGTGGTGTTCATGGAACTTGATGCTCCAAATGGATTTGAAAATATGTTCATGGTATTAAATGGATTAGGTGTAGAACCAAGAGGTTGTGACATAGACTGTGTCAGGGACTATTTAATTGGTTGTTTCGCAAATTGTGTCCCTGATTGTGTCATTGGTTGCATTCCAAATAAGGGTGTAGGAATCAAGGTGGAATTTTGAGTTGGAGACCCTTGCGACATAGAAGCACTTATTTTTAGGGTTTTGGAACAACTAGATGTAGACATATTAAGTCCTTGGTTTTGTTGGTTTGGGGTGCCTGTTGCTTGTAGTGTGTTCACATTGAAGAAATGAGGTAGTTTGGCACCACTATGTAAAATTTTGGCCAAGAACCTTTGGGGGTTCAATAACACTATCTCATCTACAAAGTGATGCAACCTCTAGCTCTTGGGTAGTTGCTTCAACTTCCTCTATAACTACTTGTCCATTTGGGTATCTTATGAGGAATTTTTCAAAAGGATTGGTAGATGTCTTGGGTGGTTCACCAGAAGAGGTACCAAAGTTTAAGTTGCTTGTGTGCTTATATAGGTCATTTAACTAAAATAATTCATTATTGTAGAGATCCATTTCTTTCCTTTTCTTTTGTGATCTTGTTTCTACCATAAAAGGAATAGCAAAGGGAAGGTGGATAAAGTGATGAGCTATGAAGCCTAAGGTAATGAAAATGCAAGGGTATGACTTAAGCCTAAGGTATGCAACCTAAATGATATATTTTTTGTATTTTTTAATATATAGGGATGCCTAATAAAAATACCTAGATTAAGAGCCAAGGTGATGATAGTCTATGACTAAGATATGAAAAGTGTGGAATGAAGGGATGGAATAGTGTGACCTAGAATGAAGGATAAAACCTTTGAAAAACCTAAGATTCGGTTGCTAATCAATCTAAGATAGGTATAACAACTAATATGATTATTAATCACCTTGGGTAAAGTGAAGATTGATAATATGTGTTAAAAAGGTGGTCTCAAACTAGACTAATGAGTTGAGGAACCAACCTAAATGATGAGGACTAGAATGATTGTTGTCTAAAAGATAAGGTCAAGAGAATACAAATTTGAAGCTATAGTCTAGTCTAAGTTTGTTGGACTTCCTAATCAATAGGTTTATGCAAGAGGTTTATACAAGCTAAAAGGATGACCTAAAGTTTGACCTATGAGGAATGTCTAATGCTAAAGGATGAGTTGGTGACATTGGCTCCCCCTTACATGACATAGGCATGCCAAGTCTCATTCCCTATAGAGGAATTTTTGCCTCTACACATGAATAGTGAAGATGTAGAGCAACTTAAGAACGACCATTCCTGCACTAGCAAGTAAAAAGGATTTTTGCCTCTAAAACAAATATTCTTATTACGTGTTCTTCTTCCAATCAAGTTCACCATTTGTGATTAGGGAAAATTGGAATTAAGAAAATAAGCATTTAATCAGTAATTCTAAAATCTTAATCAATTACAAAGCATAATGAAAACCATGAACACTAAATAAAATGAAATGAAGGTGTCCATTGGATGACCTCCATAGCTCTTCTCCATTTTGTTGTAAATATTATGGCCTTTAGATCGAGTATGCAAATATTAACCTATGATTAAGATAAAGAAAAATATCAAAGAAAGTATTATCTCAATAGAGTTGCATCCTATATTCTCTAGGTCTCCTAAAATGATAAATGATAGTGATATTTATAGAGAGTTGAATACAAAATAGATGGTCGAGATTGACTAATTTTTATTTCAATCAATGACTGCAATTAATTGAGATGAGACATGATATGATTGAAAGTGGAAGAGTAAGAGGAAATTAATTAATTTCACAAAAAAATCACTTTAGTTTGAGAGGGAAATTACATTTTGAAATAATGGAAACATTATGTCATTAGAAGAGGAAAAGGCGAGTTAAGTTTTTGATTAAATAGAAATTTAATTCAAAAGGTGGAAGAAATGACGTAATTAAATAAATAATAATAATTTAAATAATCAAAAGAAGAAATTGAAGGATAAAATGAATTAATTAAATAATTTAGATTATTTAATTAATAGAAGACTTTGTGATGTTAGATAATAATTAAATAATTATCTTAATTAGTTAATTATCAAAGATGAAAAATGGGATTTAATTAATTCATAGGCCTAATGATAATTTTTTAGGTGTCTACAAACAAAGCTTGAAGCCAACAAATATTCCCATGAGGTCTTCACAAGAAGGTGGAGTACATATTAGAAGAATATTTCCTCTTACATTGTACAACTATCCAAGAAGAGTTGTCAACGGAAAATCAATCCTTAGGAAAAGCAAGGATACAAACCCCTTAGAGAGAATCTAAAGGAGTAAAACCATCAGAAGAACAAGGTTAAGGAGGAGAAGAAACCCTGTCTAGAACCATGGCATTAGGAGGATTAAGAGAAACAACATTTTGAGTAGCAATATTTTTATTCATCTGAGTAGGGGGTTGGGGGAGACATAGAAGATAACTCCAAATCCTCACATATAGTAGCAAAGTCTATAGAATACATACTAAGGTGGGTAGGAAGAGAATTTTTCCACCAACTATAAGAAGACACCTTATGGGGAATACAAGGAGAATCACAAGCCAAGTGCTCAATAACAAAAAAATGTCTACAGTGAAAAGGGATTCCCTCATAATCCACAAGATGTGAAGTAAGACCCATAATTAACTTGTAGAACAACATTTCCAAGTAATTATTTTAATAAATAAACCTTCACTAAAATACTTGCATAAGAGGTGTGGGTAAAATTCATATAAGCAAGATCCACTTTCAAGAACCTACCTAGAGCATTATCAATGGCCTTATAAGAAGAGGAACACCAAAACTATAAGGGGAGATAATGCAATCTCACCCAAATAGGAAAAATATCAATGAATTCCTCCAAAGGGTTGAAGGAAAGAGCCCATAGCCAAATCAAAATAGGTTGAGAATCCCATTCCCAAAAACAATGATCTAAATATAACCTATCTAATGGGAGAATGTTAGGATAGTGTAATATTTGATTATAATCATGATTTTATTATGTGTTTTTAAAAATATATAAAAAGGTACCTAGACACTCATTTTGTGGACAAATATTATAATTTTTTTAGCATTCTCTATTTTTACATGGAATATCAATTGTAATGACATCCATGAAGAAGGTGGAGTTGGTAGTGCTAGTTAAAACTCAAATTCCGCATCTAATATTAGTACAAATGTTATTTTTCTATTCATAGCTTGGTGGGATTTATTTTTACTATTCTTGGTAAATATCCTCTTCATTTTTATTTGGGATTTTTTTTACATTTTACCATAGTCTTATGGTACATTGTTGTGGAAAATTATTTATGTTATTCCTCTTCTATTGATCTATAAAATTGTTATATGAGGTATTGATTTCATTATATTATTGAATTGAAGGGTGTTAGAGCATTAGATATTTATCATATTCTTGGGAATTAATACATTCTTGAGCCTCTTTTTTATTTTAAAAAAAGTGATTTCTGTATATGCACCTAGTGTTAGATGTTATAAAATTATAGATTTCTAAATAAAAATCTTATCTTCATACTTATTAAAGAAATAAACCTTGTTACACTAGTTTAACTAGTTTAACAATATAAAGTTTCTTTGAGATATACATAACGAAGTAGAATAAATGACATCAAAACAAGATTGAATCTTGGTAGAGTGTATAGGAAATAAATTGTGGGGATCATTCTAAAATCATTATAGAGGATATGTGAAAGGAACATAATTTCATCTAGGAATAAGAAAGGTTTTTAAAAATTTATAAAATTTATAAAATTTATCTTTTCCTTTGTAGAAATCACTTTTTTCTATACTATAAAGAACATAATAGATATACATAGTTTTTTGTTGATTCTTTTCTACAAAAAAAATTGAGTATATATTTGGGGAGGACTTCCACTAGTAATATCCTTGGATAGGCGATATTATCCATTTCACTACAATAATTTCAATTCATTATGGTATTAAATTATTTTGATCAATAAATAACAAATTACTTAGTTTGATGAATATAAGACATAGATAGGACTTTTTTTTGAAATCAAATGTTTAACAAAACTCTACAAATCTAATCATCTCAAAAATTATAAATTGCATATAATGAATAAGAATCATTGACTTATTTCTATTTATAGCTTCACTTAGAGTAAATCTTCATTACCTTGATTTTACCCTAATTTTTACTTCCCAATGCTAGTGATTTGTAAGGTGTTTACAATTACATATGGAAAAAGTATCTTTACAATATTCACTCAATAGAGATGTGGTATCAAATGAAAGAGTAAAGTGTACATTCAGTATACATAATGAAGAGACTATGTCCATGGTGATAATTGTTATAGGTATTAGTGATACAAAAATTAATATAATGAAAATAATATGTCAAATTATTGACGAAATAATTCTAATGGGTGACTTGCAATCACAACAAATAATCTATTATAAATTATATTCATCATTCTAAAGGATAATGTCCAAGCCATAATTTTTAGAACCTTTTTTAAATAAAATTATATTTTTTGAACACAAAGTGCAATCCTAAGTATTCTCATAAAATAAAATTAGCTCACCCTAAGTAAAATCCAACACATTAGATATTACAAGAATATATGTCAAGATTAAATCAAAAAAATACTTCCATACCATGATGTGTGCATAAGATATTTTGAATTTAAGTTTATTTGTTTAAACTAAAGCAAAAACTATTATTGTTTAAATTCTTTTAGAGTATATATTCTAAGAGCATTCTTACTAGTTCACTGCATGCTAATTTATCAATAAAATCATTTACCATACAAATAAGATTTTTAACACATTAATTTAAACAAAATATATATTTTTTTAATTGCTAAAAGGCTTTAGCATACAAATAAGCACAAGGATAAAAAATGAAGTATATTTAATTGTCTTTTCATGTTTTTTTTATATCTTGATAGAAAGAAAAAAAACAAGCTCAAGATAAAAATTAATTAAATAAATAATCTCTCAATACCACAATTTTCAATGATATAAAAACCTAATCACATCTAATAAAAATCAATTAAATTCATCAAAAATAAAATATCAATTAAAATTCACAAAGAGAAAAATAATTTACACCTTAATCTTACATAAAAATAAAAAATAGTATTTTATTCTTAATGACAAAAAATACCTTTAATTATTTAATTTTGAAATAGAAGCCTCTTAAAATTTTATACTCCAAATTCAACTTTACGATAGTCTCTAATAATGTATTGTTGATTGTATCAAAGTAGTAAATATTATTAAAAAAAATATATCAAAGATATAAAAAAGACTACTTATCTAGACATGAATAATATGTTGTTATTATATATATGCCGCATACTTATAAATATATTAAAACTTGTAGAAGTGTGGACTTACAGTTTGAATATAATATATAATTTTTGAAATAGTCAAGGATGAGGGCATGCATTTATTGTAATCTCTTATTGAACAAAGTTGATAATTATAATAAGGAAGGAGATCTAAAGGGCTACATAGAGTAGGAAGAAGTAAATAAAAGTTATATTTATTATAAAAGTTATTTTTATTATTGAAATTATGAATATAGTATTGAAAGACACTTGCATCTGTTTAGGCTCATATTGGCTCCCACAACAATGGTTCCACTTGCTCATACATAATATCTTCAGTTGTATCATTGTGATATAACACATTGTGAGCATTAGGAGATCCAATGCACATGGAGAATAAAAGATTATCATACTTTGAGTGCATAGTCATGAGTTCTTCTTGCTTGGCTGCTAACTGTGATTCTAAATCAGTTATTTGTTTTTGTAGTTCATGGACTACCTTAACACTTCCCCCAATGGGGTCCTTCAATCTTGCACTTGCTTCACACACCAAACTATTTACTGCATCTTCTCTTTGCTTAGTCTCCAAACCCTAAAGAATAAACACATAAATATATGAGTCTCAAAATCAAATTAATACATACCTATTTAGATATTTCTGGAATTAGACATTTAAATATTTTGTAGATCTAAATAAAAATAATTGCAAACAATTTACAATAATCCAAAAGTGTTTGATTAGAATAGTACAATTGTCTATTCAATGGTATCATTTTAATTATAAAGAGTTCTTAAAATAGAATAAGCTTAAGTAGTTGATGAATTTAATTTTATCTCTAATTAAATAAAATTTATAAAAAAATGAAGTCAAATTATGAATATCTCTATGTAATTTTGTACATTTATTAGATTATAAAATTATACTTTTAAATGATAGAATTATTTTCATGTCTAAATTGCACATACGTAAAGCATGTAGATACATTGCAATAAAGAATGTGGCTACATGTTTTTTGTTTAAGAAAAATAAAATTAAAAAAAATTACAAAGTGAATGTCAGAAAACCAATCTAGCATAAAACTAAATAAATAAATTAGTAGTTATGATAATGATCCAGAGACTTACTTTTTTATGTTTATCCTTTTTAATAAATAATGTGTATTTTTTTAAGTTCTATATTTTTTAGAAAATATATTTTTAACTTTTATATCAAAAATCATTTGGATTATAATTTTGTTTAGAAACTAATATAATAATTTAAGCTAAATTAATTAATTTATAGATATTAATAATGTATTTTAGAATAAATAGTTGAGAGTTGATTGAATTATTAATTTAAATAATTAAATTTTAAATAAATTAAATATTGATAATCGTAAGTTAGAAGGTTTCATCTCAAAACTAATTTTAAATTCAGATTTTAGGAAATTCTAACATCCTTTGATTAGTGTGAAGCTCAAAAATTTCACCTAAGATAATGAATAGATGAAGGATAGTTATGATCAATCTTGGTGGATTTGAGCAAATGGAAATATATATGATTCTAATTATTTATCAAATTTCATGCTACAATATGTCACTTTTATAGATAAGCTATTTTTTGGTAGAATAAGAGACAAAATAGAGGACCTAATTAACAATAGGTCTTACAACAATCTACTAGAAATAGGATGTAGAGTAACAAGGCCAACTAGGTGTCACAAGAAGAGATATATTTTGTAAGGAACACATCCCAAATTGAATATATATATTTATAGATATGAAATGAGATGAAAGATGGATGAATAAGGATAAGATAAAGAGAATGTATAAAGTGATATAAGAATATTTAAAGATATCAGAGAATTTTGCAAATATCTTTGTGTAAAATGAGATTCAATTTAATGAGCATTTATATGTCTTTCATATGATGACTTAGTATAGATACCACATTAGAATCCCAACCTTGATCATTTTTCTATTGTTTCTTTTGAGGTATAAATACAACTCATAGAGAATACTATGGGCTCAAAACTTTATTTTGTGACTCCCAATTTTCTTGCTAACATTAGTTCTATTACAAGTACCCACCTTGGTTAGGAAATAGAGAAGAGACCAAAAATAAATAAAAAATTAGTCAACTCAAATAAGGATAACAAAGGAACGCATAAACTTTTTCTCATAAACTATGGTATAATTCCTTGGGTGTACAAGTCATGAGAGGCAGTTAAGTGTTTAGGAGGCTTTAATGGATAGTGGAGGTCTCCAAATGAGGTCCTTGAAAGAATGTGGCCACTAAAAGTATAATACTAAATAATTAACACTCATGGCCAAAAGTGATAGCAAGAAACAAGTAGAACTTAGAGAGGATATTTCTGCAACAAGTGAATTAAGCATGAAAATACATAGAACAAGATTACAAAAAGGGAAGAAGAGGTACTAAAAAGAATAGAGAATGTAAGGAAAAAAGTGAGTGTGGCAAGATGGGTGATATTGAGTGTACTAATGTAGGTGTTTTCAATCAAACAAAAGAAAATCATACCAACATTGAAAGTACTAGTAAAGAAATAGAAATATTCGAGACTCCACAACTAATGGCAAGAAATTTAGAAAGGACAAGAGAGGAAAATTATGAGAAGAGTGAAGCTCCAATACTATTGTAAATAATTAAAACACCATAATTTCTTTTTTTTTAAAGTCTAATATTACAATTCATTTGAAAGAGTTATTATTAGAGTTCCTTGAAACCCTAAAAGTATAAAAATAAAAACATAAAACAAAAACAAAAACAAGATAGTAAATAAAAGTATAAAGAAGGAAACAAAAACATGCTTAACTCAGAAAAGACTTGTCCACAATAATTAACAAAATGTCATTAACAAATAAGAAGATGATGCACCCCAATCACTACAAAGTGTCATGGTTGTAGAAGGGACACCAATTATTGGTCAGTGAGTAATGTTTTCTAAATTTTTATATAGATAGTTATAAAGTTGAGGGATTATGTGAATCCAATGGATGCATGCCACATCTTGTTGGGTAGACCTTGGCAATAAAATTGATAGGCTATTCATTTCTGCAAAAAGCGAAAGAATCCGTTCTGCCACAGACCACCATCGAGGACATTTATTCACTCAAGATTTATGCAATGAGTGCACTCTACAAGTCACCCGCCCGAGATAATTATGATTGCTACTACGGCAATACAACACTTCTTACTCAGGAAGATCGAAGCATGTATTCCTTTCTGTTTCCCTCCTCTTTCTCCCGGTAAAAGAAAATTTATATTTGAAGTTTTATAACTTGTGTGAACATGACCAAACATGAGGACTAACCAGTCCACGAACACCATTAGAGTATACTAACTTGACACTTGTTGGTGAAATAAAGTTCAGGTAGCTTCGGAATTGCACCACTTTTCTTAATAGTTTTTGAGTGGGGTGATGATTACCTGGCAGTATTGTTGATTTAAGTCTATGCGAACAAGGTGTGGCAGGCACAAGCTGTATCAGATCTAATCCATCACGGATTCGCATCTTACAAGTCGTCGTTGAAATAATAATGTCTCCCACGATAAGGTCGTCAGATTAAATCTAATTTATAAATATGATTATGATAAGGTACTCTCTTCACCGTCTGTTTGCTGCAGCCGACATACGCCACCGCTTCCTACAACCGACATACTTCAACTGAGGAACTTAGATTTGATTCTTTTCTTCATCCTCACGTACAGTAAGAGTGTAACCGCCATTCAAGAAATTATACATAAAATTGCCTAGCATTGTAATAATCATCTCATAAGCCAACGTAGATCTCAGATATCAGGAGATCTCTGCAAAGTCGTGTATCTGTATTTGCATTGTGATCAGTGAAGATTATTCTGTAGTAGCAGAGTTGATATTTGCTTCAGTTGTTTTGGGAGCATCATGACTTCCCTATGTTAAATTGTCTCTTACTAGACTTATGATTACTATTAATAACCTCTTACGTACCCTTGCCCATTGTGTGATAATCCTATTATCTAGAGAGCACGTACCTTAATATTTTTATTAATTAAAAATTTCAATTAAATAATAATTTTAAAAACTGTAGATTAACATTAAATTAAAAAAAAAACAATTTCATTACACAATTAATATTTTTCATTACAAATTTTAGAAATTTTACTTCACTAATACATGTGATTTAAGCCTAAAGCTGGGCGGCCCTTAAAGATTTGAACCTTTTAAATGAAGATTAAACTCCAGAGTCCAGTTATGTAAGACAGAAAAAGAGTCCTAATCTGATTTCTCACAACTATTATTACTGTTCATATCTCAAAAATCAATGCAGATGAATCATTAGGAATCTCTAAGAAGCAAAATCAGATTAAAAAAAAATTGAGCAGGTCTGTTAAAGAAACCAATTAATTTGCTCTTAAGCACTTGCAAATCTTGCATACAACGCAATGTGAATCTCAATTCACAGGCAGGGAAAAAAAATTTAGACAAAAGATGATGACGTTAAAAAGCAAGACCTAAAACCTATTTCAACAGAAAATAAAAACGGAGTCATGGTTAAAAATTACTTGAAGCAGTTTGCTGATATAGTTGGCTCCATACACTCTCTGCACGACTGTGAACTTGTCGAGATCATCTGGAGGAAAATAAGGGGCGAAAATACATTCTTCTGCACATTTCTTGCGTTGCAGTCTACAGGCCGCGCACGATACGATCTTTCTTTTTCCCATCTCTGGTTGTAATAAAAACCCTAACATAAATCGTTCTTATAACGCAGTTCTAATATTTTCGAGTGGAAAATTTTGAGCCGTAAACTCGGTGGGACATAGAAGCGTTTGTTTTTTTCCAACACGCGATGTTTTTCATTGGACAAAGCTAATCGCCCCTTCTCTCTACGAAGGAACAAATTACGTAGGAATATGGAATGACAATTTTTAAACTATTTTCAAAGTCTTATACAAACGTGTGAGAGAAAGCAGAAAGAAACGCGTGAGAAATTAAATGAATTAATTAAAAATATTTGTAGGTCTTACGATGCGTGAGAAAAGGCCGGCGGTGACGTATTTGAACGCAGAAACAAACGGATGGCTTGACACTGGCGCCTACGACATTTTTCAATTGAAGACAGTATTTTTGTCTTTATTTCGGTAGGACGTCTATAAATAGATTGATAAATGATATAATTTCGAAAATTTGTATTACTTAATTTGGAAATTTTTGTAAGTTAAAAGAAATGTTTTTTTCATTGTATTGGATTAAATGGAATATATTATATGTTCTTTGGTTATCTAATTGTGATTATAAAACAAAATATAATTATTACAATACTTAAAAGACAAGTACTCAACACTTATTGGTGTAGGTATTGATACACATTTTCACATATTTATCTTCCAAATTATCAACACATGCATGCATCTCAATATACTTGCTTGAATCATGCATTAATTATACATATTCATATATATATATCCCCCACCATGACAAATTCACCTCAAGTAAAATTCACCACCAACAATTTTCAATATATATTTCAAAAATTCAAATTTTTTGAAATATATATTAAAATATAGTGGTGGTGAATTTTACTTGTGGTGAATTTGTCATGGTGGTGAATTTTCTCATTGTGAATTGTTGGCGTTGAATTTACCTTGGTGAATTGCTCGCGATGAATTTGTTGTATGTCATACTTGAATCATTATAAAGTGACAAATTTTAAATTATTTCAATAATACAAACTAAAATGTAAACTTTTATTGTATTTAATATTTGTATTTTCTTAAAAAAAAAGAAAAGGTATGCATATAATTTTTAGTAAAATTGACTCTATACTCTAGTCAATGTTATTTAGAAATCCAGGTTATATAAGGCATTACTTGTTGGTATGTGGCAACTGATCATATTATCTTGTATAGCCCATGGTATACTGTACACCTAACCTATTCTTCTTAGGGTCCCGGTACGCGGGCCGGCGGGGATTCGAGAGGTAGCTTAACCCTCGAGAAAAATTTTCTTCCTACTTTTAAGTGTGATCAGCGAGAAAGAGGAAAAATCAAGAAAATCTAATTTGTAGAACCCAAAAAAAAAATCTAGAAGCTTGTAAAGCTTGTTAAAAGGGGATTCGGATGGATATTCTGGTATAGTGAAAAACGATTATTAGCAAGATTGCTTAATAGGTTTACATTGGATAATAAAGTATTGGATCGGCTGTGGTTTGGTGGATGTAGCGGGATTAGGTGAACCGTTAAATTCTGTGTTATGATTGTTGGTATGTGGCAATGTGCTATCTTGTATAGCCCATGGTATCTTGTACACCACAGCCCCCATCCTTGCACTAAGTGCAGGGGTAGAGACTGAAACCCGGCGAGGTTAGGGCCGAGCAGCTAAGAAAATTTTCTTCCTACTTTAGGTGTGATCAGAAAAAGGAAAAAATCATTTAAAAAAGAAAAACTCGACTTTGTAGAACCCAAAATATGGAAGCTTCTAAGCTTGTTAAAAAAGGGTTCGGATGGGTGTTACAGTATAATGAAAAACACGATTATTCGTAAGATTGTAATAGGTTTACAACTGGATAATAAAAGTATTGGATGGGCGTGGTTTGGTGTAAGATGTAACCTGGATTGGGTGAACCACATTAAATTTATGTGTTTTGATTTAATCTGTGTGTGTTTTAGTTTCTCTGTTTATTAATTAAATCTGCATTTAATTGTTAGATATTTGTCATCTCTAACCCTAATATTACTTTTAATATAGTATGTTTTTCTTTCATTTTTTATTAATAATTTGAAATTTTAGTTTAAGAATTATTTTATTTTTGTTTCTATTTATAGTATTCTATTAAATAAACTTTGAAATTTGCATAAATTAAAAATGTGGATATTTTAATTTGATGTGGCTTAGGTCTTAACTATTCATCCAAAAAAGAAAAAAACTTATATCATGTTAACATGGAATCTCTCATTTGGTGCATCATATTTTTTTTATATATTCCTAGTAATTTTTATTTTTTCTTGAGAATAAAATCTTTTATATTTTGATGCCAATGAACTACTTTTAGTAAAATCAAAAATAAAAATATAATAATTAACAAAATTAATAAAAATATTGTTTTAAAAGCCTCACTTACATATCTCTAGAAAGTATTATTAGCTTATTTAAATATCATTCATCCGAGTAGGAGTTGTGAAAATATAATGTTTCTTAAATATATGTTTTTTAAAATGAAATCAAAGTTATGCTACAAATATATTTAGTGAAAACTTTCAATTAGGAAACTTATGTCTTAGGTCTAATCTAGGTAGAAAGAATCTACATAGAACATGTATTTGACCAAATTAGAATTTTAATTAAAAGTATTTAAACTCATTTGTTGAGCTACTAAAACATTTGATAATACACCTAGATCTTATTTTTCTTCGACATCATTGATTTCTTTTCATGAAAGTGGTTTCCCTTCATTTATATCAATGTGTAAAATTTTGACATTAAAATAACTTTATTTTCAAACCTATTGATCCTCACCACACAATATGTGTAAACCAATAAATATGTATCTTACAATTGTATTAGCAAAAAACAACCAATAGTACTTAAATATAATACTTTGCAAGTTGACAAACCCTTAGTACTTTAGTATAATACTTTGCAAGTTGAGAAATTGGTTCATTAGATTATTTGGCTCTTATCCTATAGATTTTAAAACTTGTGGTATCCTATATTTTTTAAATAGATCAATCCATATATAGCAAAAAGATCCTATGGTGAATAAGGGTGAGAATTCATGTATGTGTCAAAACAATCTTGAATTCAAAACGGTCATATAATTAATGGTTGATGAATATTAATTCAAAATATATTGAGTGATGTTTAAAATAAATATTCTAAGAATAGTAATTCATTTTGGAGTGGCCAAGTCATTTGGGTCCCATCTATCATTAAATTATCCTCTGCATGTAAATTAGCTTTTCGAGATACTTAGCCACATCTAACTAACGATCTGCACAGAACCCTGCGCCCTGATGTTTATGTTTCTTTACGGTCTCCTTAAAACACTTGAATTAATTTCTTACAGCATATCTCTGACGTATACGTATTCGAAAGCACATCTGACGTTGTGGATTTAGACTGGAACGTTTAGGCCAAAAAAATCTCTGGTCGTTTCCTTCGTTTCTAACGCGTTTCCAAAAGACTTAAACATTCCTGCCCATTCTTACGCGTTTCTGAAAAGCTGCTGACACTAGTGGGTTTTCAGAGTTTATTTCTTTGCAGCTTCGTTGCTGCTTCAGTCATTGTGCACTGTTTCATTTTCTGTACCATCAGAATATGAATGGTTTTCCATAGACTATGAACTGGACTATACTACTCCTTTACGTACCTTTTGACCCTGGCACCGACTTTTCTGTTTCTTTGCAGCAGTAAACGACATTTCGGCAAACTCATGGTAGAGTTTATTGCTTTGCAGCTTCGTTGCTGCTTCAGTCACTGTACCCTGTTTCATTTTCTGTACCAACAGAATACGACTCATTTTCTACAGACTATGAGTTGGACCATACAACTCCTTTATGTACCTTTTGCTATTGGCATTGCATTTTCTATTTCTCTGCAGCCTTTAACGACATTTTTGCAACTCACGGATGCTTTCCCACTTATAAGAAAGCATAGAAACTAACCAAGGAAGCATGCCCTTGATCATTTAGGTGATGGAGATGGGTAGAAAGCAAAAAACATAAAAAACTTTGAAACGCCATGAAATTAATCTCAAAATCACTTATGCTAGTAGGGTAGGGGAGAGGATCTAGTAGTTGAGCATGTTTCAATAGTTGTGATAGTAGTTGTTTATATAATGTTCAATAGTTGTGACTTGACTATCCATAATTAAACAAAATGTATTCCTTTGTTCTAAAATGCAACCAATCATGTGATGCCACAACATCACTCAACTACCTATGATGTGAATGCACAAGTATTAGTCTCACTTTTTTTTGGGTGTTTTTGGACA
>VDFB02152522.1:0-19540 GCA_007258455.2 Sequoia sempervirens
AAAGAATCATCCTATACAACTAACCACACTGCCACCAACATACAACTCACTAACCAACCTTACAAAATAACTGCACACCAAAAACTTGAGGGAAAGGTAGATACAAGCAATATCAACACGTTCTCAAATCTGCAAGAAAAGAAACCTCAATGTGGAGAAATGTGGAGCAATTCCATTTTTCCCCTACAACCTTCTTCATGGGAAACACACTGTCAAACACATCTTCCACATTCGTATGATCTAGAACCTAAAACTATGGTCTAACACCTCTAAACACCTTTGATCATCTCATCCAAATCACACAAGCACATATTTAACCTTGAATAAATGTAGAGAACAATATAGAACACAACTTTGTCACCTTATACACTCTCTATTCAAATTTTCTCAAAAGAACTTGGCAACCAAGTGAACTAGCTAAATTAACAACACCTACTCAACACTAAAAGCACCTTCAACAATCTCCCCATATGCAACACTTGCTCAACACCTTCTTATCACAACCACACTAGAGGTTGACATAGGTTAACATCAATGACAATACTAATGACAACATAGTGAAAAAAACTCCAACAATCTCCCCATTGGCATCAATGAAAACACTAATCACCAACACATGCCTCCTCAATTCAAATCAATCTCTAATCCCATACTGCTTGATGAAAAACACTTTTTGGGATGTCTCTTTGCATGCCTAGTTTTACCAAATTTGTGGCCTTGACTCCCCTCTTCACCCACTCATCATGCCAACTCCTCTTAGTTCTCTTATTAACTATGCCCTCGCATATTTTCCTCAATTTGTTCCTTTTATTCTTGCTTTTTTTATTCTTGAAAAATAGTGGTAACAAACTCCTCTTGGTTGTGCACCCACCTCAATATCTTCAATTTGTTTTCATTTTCTATTTGCTGACAAGAATCTAATGCATGCATTTTTTCCTATGCATCTTCTTCTCACCATACCATGCACCCCATAATATCTCTACCTAACACCCTCTCTGTGAGCTTTCATTTTCAAGTCGCAACAACCTACTTTCTTTTCATCGCAAACTTCTTCCCTTTCACACCACTTCCCCCTCACGACTTCTCCTTTACTTGGAAATAATTTATATTAACTTTGGTTTTCGATGTGTAATTTCCTAGACATCAATGGTAATGTCCTCAATTTTCTACTTGATGTTACCCTCCAATATCCTTCTTTTGGCTGTGCAGGAAACTTTCCTAGCATGGTATTTCACTACCTCCCTTACATAGCCTAATCTCCCCCTTTCATAGAATTTTTATTCTTATTTAATCAACTCTACATTATTTCATATTTTTTCCCTATGAACTTCTCACACCCATTTTTTATTCTCCACAATATTTTATTATTTATCTCTTATTTTTTATAAAACCATGAGTGCCAAATAGTTCCTTTCAATGATTATGAAGTAAACAAATAAGGCAAGATGGTGTCTAAACAACTTTAATTTATAAGGAGTCATATGTGAAGAGCTCATAAAAACATATTATCTATACTTTAAGAACATTTACAATGTCAGTGCACCAATAACATCATTTTGTCACCTATGAAATGAATGCTTGGAATAAAATTGTTTTAATGTAACTTCTTACCAAGAGCTTGAATTCTTCCAAAAATTTACAAAGTTGAGCATATCGATATCATCTAAATTTCCACCAAGCCACTCTACCTCAAACCTCAAAGATTTTGGAATTTTAAAATAATTCCAACTCATTAGATAAAGTTAGAAAACTCTTAATTCTCCATAACTATTAACAGTTTGACATTGAAACTTTTCCATCAAAATCAAGATAGAGTCAAAATTCTACCCATAAGAAGATTTTCCATGAAACCTTACCAATCTCCCAAAATAATTATTTTTTTGGTGATACTGATTACATGTTCGCCCGAGTGCTCTTACATTAGACATGTCGGGTAGGAATTTGTGAGCATGGGATCACAAAGGTGGAGTTGGGTGATAGAATCACCCTTTGATATTATCAACAATCTATAGCAAACTCCATCACTATATTTCATGCACCAAGTTACCCCTTCGACAATGGCACCCCTTTCTTCTTCTCCCTTGTGGACTCATGTCCACCATAGCCTAATCTCCTTCACCAAAAACTTCCTCTTCTTCTCTCCATGCCTTCCTCATGACATGTCTTTTCCACAACTCAACCCTCACAACCTCTTCATACTGCATAACTTGCAAAAAGTATACCCACTTCACTTGTAATTTTTCACTACCACAACAATTTTCTTTTTTTTTCCAGCTCTTAATCACTCAGGACTTCGCACACCTACAATGCTACTTTTAAGATCTTCAATCATGCTTCATCTATCCATAGGACTTGTCATAAGGTGCCTCACATTTTGCAATTTACTTATGCACTCAAAACCTCTTCTCACTTCCCTACCCATCTGTAGGTCTTGGTGTGGACTTCCTCACATTCGATGATTTGCCCACACACTCAGAATGTTTGACTCTAATACTATAGACATCTAGATTTGACCACTTCCATATGGTAAAATTTATCCCTTATTTCACCTAATCTACATCTACATCCATATTAATTAAATAATTTTATTATCTAATTAATATTCACCTTTATCCTTAATGTTCCTAAGGTATTTAATTAATCAATTAAATACTTTATCATCTTTCTTTTCCAAATTAAATAAATAGATCAATTTATTTAATTTGGTCATTTAACCCACATGAATTAAAATTAATTTTTAATTCATCATTTTCTCTCTCCAAATGTCACATACTCCATAATTCCTCCTTAATCGAGGTTAATCTAATTAGCCTATGGTTAGGATGTGCACACCACTTATTGTGATTAGTGTCACATCCTCCATAATTTGCAACTTTCTCTTATTGAATTCATTAACTTGCTTAATAATTTGCACAACCAATTAATCTTGATTAATTATCCCTAACCCCCACCTAATGCCAATTATGGCATGTACCCTAGTCAACCCTTCATTAACTTCTTCCTTTTTTGGAGAATTTATCTCCTCTTCCCTAGGAATTTTTAATTCCTATTTATTCCCCCTATAAGCCCACTTGCAATTTTTAATTTCAATATATTCCCCTAGGCTTCTAGAAGGAATTAAAAGTAATTTTTAATTCCTTGCTTCCCTTCCCAAGGAGTTGTCTCATCCCAAGGAGGATTATTGGGTAATTTTTAATTCCTCACTTTTCACATCCTCCCATAATTTGGGAGAATAAGACAAACCACCTCTTTTCTCATCTTCACAAGGTACTTGAAAGTACCTCCACCCTCACCTCCACATCACCTCTTCTCCCTCACTTAGGATGACACATGTACTTACAATGCTTGAGATGCCTCAAGGAATCTCAACCATTGATCTCCCAACCCTACTTTTGATACTAACCCTTCATTAATTTTCCTCCCAAAATGACTAAATACTTAGTCATTTTCACTTTCATGCATACATTCACTGACACTACATTCACACTTAGCATTCTAGCACACAAGCACTTACCTCTATTGTTGTATAAATTCAAGCCATCATATTGCATCCAAATTCATAGCAGTTACCACCATTACATTCATCTTATCACCACCATCATTTTAACATAGTTTGCATGGTATCAATCAAGTAAAAAGAGCACACAAAAATAATCTCAACAAGGACCAACCATTCAACAATCTTGACAAGGTAAATTTAGTGCTTTATTTCTTATTCTTGTTAAGATTTAAATTTGACCAATATTGAGTGTGTTTCTTTTGTTTTCATGTTTTCATTTAGTTTGTATTTGCATTTTTAGACTAGAAAACACCTGTACACATCTCTGGCACGTCTGGTGGGACCCATGTCATGGGTCCAATACCGTTTTTTGTTCGTTGAAATTTTGAAAGTTTAGATCCTTTTAGGTTTTAGATGTGAATCCTTCCAACAAGTGGATCCATTACTCGCATGGGCGGACCTACAACCTATAGAGGCGGGCACGTGTTTGACTCCCACATCTAGTATCCAAGGGTAGACATGTAGACTCTCACAAGCGAATAAATGAAGGCCATTCTCAAAGTGCTACAAGGGAAGATCCATGAATCACAAAGGTAGACTCACCTCATCTCTCATAGGTGATTGTGTAACTTACAAGGGTGATTACACAAATTCCATAGAGGCAATTCTTCCCTCTAGATAGGCGACCCTAAGGCAAACTTGAACCTTAAAAATAACATATTTTTCTTTATTTTTGGGTTTTAGAACTAACCTACTCACTTATCTGTTTATGTGTGTGCTAGCTACTAACTATTTGGTTGTAGCTTCTCATTTGTCAAAGACCAATGGATAAAATTACTAACTTGTTTCCTGTAGGATGAGTAGTTGAAGACGTAGAGTAATTGTTTCTCCTACCTAGCTAGGAACATTTCAATTTATTAAAGGGTCAAAGAACATTGCTTTTTGTGTATGGGGTCATTTTTTGACATATTCTCTCCCCTTGCATTGTTTTGTGAGCCTAGGGATAAAAAAATCATAGACTTGCCCAAGTCCATTTGTGAGTCACCTAGGAGTGCTAGCTTGTGTGTATGCTCTCCCCTTCCATCACATACGAGCCTGGGGATCAAAAATGCCTAGAATTTCATTCCCTTTAGGAGGCTTTCTTGGGGATTTCATCACCCCAAGGGATGACCTCAACCATGTGAACTGGCAAGGTATATAAAGGGGGAGAATGAAATTTGTACCCCAATCCAATCATGTTGTGTCTAGAAAAGCACTAATACTAGGGTGATTCCAAGTTAGGTTTGAAGGATTGGTTCAATATTTCTTTCCAAAAGTTCTTAACAGACACTTGTGATAGGCTGGTGTTTACGACCATGCCTCATGCACCCTCCTGGTGTATCAAGGACTCCCAAGATTGCTTGTTAAGCCTAGATAAGACCTGTGTTCAGCCATGGCTTAGTGTAGTGCAAGGGATGTGCATCGTGTCCAAAAGATTTTTGCACTCACCATTTAGCTCCCTTTAGATTAGATAGAAATCACTGGCTTAGCATAAGCTACGTGTAGATTTTTTAGGAGAGGACGATTGGGTCATCCTTTTAGTCCTAGAGGCCCCTAGTTGTCCTCTCTCGCATAGACAAAAGTGTACATGCTCATTTAGGTGTCACTATACTTGAGTCCATGAAGATTCTTAGTGTGAGCCTACACTAAGTTTGTAAACTTCCTACTAATTTTAGGCTTGTGCAAGTGCTTGGTGTGTCTTCTTATGCAATACCAGTTCATGTCTTGATTCTTGAGTTCATCCTTGATAGGTGATCCCATCTCTCACAGAGGTGGATCCACTTATCTATGTCCAAACACCCTCATCCTCGATAGGAAATATCATCTCCCTAAGAGGTGGATCCACTTTTCTATGTCTGTATCGATAGGCGATTCCATCTCCCACAAAGGTAGATCTGCTCATCTATGTCTATACCCAATCCATCCTAGATGGGCGATCTCATGACCTTGATAAGCTTTTGTGTTACCCCTTTTCCATATAGTCAAATCATGATAGGTAGATCTTTTTCCTTTGTCCATACCCATTCCACCCTAGACATGAAATATCACTACTTGGATAGGTAGTTTCATTGCCCCATGTATGTACCCAATCAATCATGTATAGGTGATCATGTGACCTTGATAGGTGGTTTCGTTGACTCGTTCTATAAAATCAGACCTTGATAGGAAATTCTATTACCCCTCTCTATACAATCACTCCTAGATAGGTGAATCTACATTACTTAGGGGAAAATATATTTTCCTATCCTTACAATCATCTTATATAAGTGAACTCATAGTCATCGTATGTGCATCACCCAGTAAATCCTAGATAGGTGGACCTATAGCCTAGAGAGTCAGATCTGCTGCTTACAGAGGTGAATCTATTGGAACCCTAGAAAGGTGATCTTGTGACCTGCATAGGAGGAACTGTTACCTATAGAGGGTGATCTATTTCCCATAGAAAATACAAAGTCTAAATCCATTTGACCACTAAAAACCCACATTGTTTCTATCCTAGTCCTGTAATCAAAACATTTTTATCATCAGTTGATCTCGTATAATTACCATTTTTGCCACTTTGATTTTTTCCAAAATTCATCAAATCATCCTTACGATCACATAAATTCATCTTAGGAAATCCTTAATCATCATATCAATCATAAAACATCCAATCTAAATCCCCTAGATATCTATTTGATAGCTTTTATCCAGTTTGGCTAGTTAATCGACCTCTATCATCGTCATTCTTGCTCAATTAGGAACATATTTTTTCCTAAGTTACTAATCACTTTCAGCCTCATCAATTTGCTTCAATCTAGAGGAAATTTTGCACCATAATAATACTTTTTATCATCATATCCAATCCAATCCAATCCTCAGCATCATCATTATCATTCAATTTTTTCAAGATTGTTAGCCTATCTCAAGTAACAATCTTATATCTAAACATCATCCAATCAAGCTCTCAAGTCTAGTTTGGGGTCCTACATCAATCAATCAATCCAATCCAATCTATCAGGTAGTCCACTTAGTAATCCTTTAATCAATTATCCAATCATTATCATTTAGCACCATCCTAGGGGTTTATATCATCCTCACCCTCTGGTCACCCACATTTTCATGCCCATTACCACTCGATCACAAGATAAAAGGATAATGGAATAACAATATTAATAGGCTCATGAATCATAATACCCTCCCAATCCACCCACTAATGGTGGATCTCATGTTCCAATATAGAATAGTTCTCAAAAGTCAACCATCGTCCTTCCATTGAGGAATAAATGGTCAATCAACTTGAACTCTCCATTCAAGAATTTTGAGAACTGTTGTTGAATGATCAGATAAAATCCTTGATTTAGAGGTAAAGAGACTCCAAAATAACACAAATTCAATGAACTTTTCAAGACCAAAATGCTAACACTTCAAACAAATTATTTTTCTCATAATCTTCCACTATGTTTTTATGAGAGTAGCAAATAAGGTAATTTTGACATAATTTGAAAAAGAAAACTTAAACCCATGATCTAAAAACTGATTTGGATACCCATTAATCCCTTATATAACATATATTAAATGTAGGTTTGGTTACTTTGTAACATATCCCTCAAAAACTTGTTGCTACATTGTCCCAAGGCCTAATTCTACAAACCTGTCTTAAATAAAATGACAATAAAACACTAAAAACTCAATGAAATTCAATGAGACCAAAACCAACAAAAATATAATTAAATTATACATCTATTAAAATTAACTAGAAATCATAAAAAAAATCTTACAAGGTCATACCAAGCTTTGAAACAACAATTTAATGTTCATAAATGTAGAAAACAGGGAGGTCTTTTATTGATTTCACTTCAAAAATGTAACAACCACCTCTCCAAACTTGGATTCAACCCTCCAAGGCTTAATTTAAACATATGACATCAGTTTCCCAACTACCCTTTAAGTTTCAATAACTAAATAACTTATTTTCCCACAATGACCCTTCATATTCCTCATTTTTGCATTTTTGCAATTTGACATTTTTTTCCAAATTTGACAACATTTTGCAAGATTTTACAACTTGACCCCACAAACCTCCTATCAACCTAAAAATAGCTCAAAAAAATTTGAAATGGTCAACAAAGACCTTATTACAAAATAAACACACCCAAAACTCAAAAATTACAAAAATTGCCTCATGGAGGCATGAACTCAACTAGGTGCTCTTGCACCAATCTTGAATGATCAGATAAAATCCTTTCTTCACTACTCATGAGAAGAATTAAACCACCACCTAGATTTGATATGATTCAATACACTAACATGGGAATATCTTCTCAATCACAAGATCCTCATACCTCTCAGGTTCATCCAGACCTGTCATTTCCTCAAGCCCCTTCGGTTACACCACAGGATACCTCGTACCAACCGGGATTCAGGAATGATGTGTGTTATTGAATTCCACCTTCCCCTGTTCAGATTTCAATTAGAGTAGCAATGCCTAAAGTCAACAATCCAATAGGTCATACATCCATTCCATATGCACCACCTCTCCTACAATATCATTCATCGGGGAATGTTGTGGGCACCATGTCCAATCCTCTAGCTTCTGCCCCCCCTCATGTCCCTCTCATTCAAACATGACCATTGACACGAATGACACCATCATTTAATCCTATTTAATCCATCCCACAACCACAACCACAACATACTCAATCCATCCCACAACCACAACCATCCTATCGACTACAAACACAACAACAATCCCAACCCCAAGTTCAACCACATCCTAAAAAACAATCATCATAATCCCAAGGTAACCCATCATCTCAACAACAATATCAAAAGCAGACTTTGTATACATATTCCAATCTATATCCTCATTAATTTTCCCCCCGCTATCATCAACATCCACTCTTTATGGAACTGCCTCTATTGGATGGTTATTATCAACTGCCTCTACCATCTAACACTCCATGTCAGCAATACACCACATCCAATCCCAATTATCAATATTCTCAACAATACGTATCCTACATCAACCCACAACAAACCATATCAAAACATACCAACCAAAATCCAATCCACAACCACCATCATATGTCCCTCAATAGAAGCAAACCTATAACTATCAATCAAATACATCCAAATACCAAGGTCCCCCACCATATGGCAGTATTCCACAAGCTCCATCCCAAAAAAAACCTACATAATCATCCTACTATCAGCCAACACCCAACCAACAAAAAACCTACACCAACCACTATCAACAAGCACCATCATATTTTAATCCCACTTTAGATCAATCATTTCCACCACCGCTACCATATTATCAATCCAATACCTCAGGTCCTTCCTCATCTACACCTATCAACAAATAATAGGAAGAAATGAAAGTTGCATTGAAGGATTTACAAGCTAGCACATCATCCTCTAAGAAATCCTTCAAGTTTGAGGAAATTTTCCCATATCTGTTTGATCCGTCAATCTCCACTATTATTTTTCCAAAACACTTTGAAATTCCAAAATTCAACAAGTATAAGGGAAAGGGAGATCCATGAGACCATTTGCAAGAATTTTATATGTATTTTCAAGAGGTCTTGTATAATGATAACTACCTTCTTCATTTGTTCCCTCGTAGCTTGGGAGGACAAGCTTTAGAATGGTTCCTACATCTCCCTCATGGGTCAATCTCTATGTTTTCTGATTTATCAAAAAAATTTGGCTCACTTCACTTATAATTTGGAGAAGGATATAGATACCATTTACCTCATGTAAAACTAACAACATAATGGGGAGAAATTTCCTACCTACTTGCAAAGGTGGCGAGCCCAAGCTAGTCATCTTAAGTGTAGCATTCTTGAAAAGGAATTGGTGAGCATCTTTTTGAAAACCTACATCTTGAGTTGTCTTATGGTGCAAAGCACCATTGTTGATCCATTTTATGAATTTGAGTCTAGTTAGTTTCTTTAGTCATGATAAGGTCAATAAGGCCATGTTGAGACATTTTGTAATGTTTTGTGGTCTTTTGAGTCATTGTGAGGTCATTAAGTAAAATGTTGCAAAATTGTTAAATGTTGTCATATGAGATCTTGTAAAAAAAGTGAAAATTTGAAAGGTAGAGGGCAGCCCAACGGTCATGGGAATTTGAAGGGTATTTTTAGGTGTTAGTAGGAGTTTTTTGAGTTATAAATATGTTGTAAACTCGATGTGGTTGGTTGTTGAAGGTTTTGGAGAAGAAACTCAATAGAATATCTCAAGTTTTCTATTATTTTTCTGGTAAACTCATAGTTTGTAGGCCTGGTATGGTTCCGTACAAGTTTCCATTAGATTAATTTGAATTGGGATTGATATTATTATGTGTTATCTTCACTTCAAAGTTTATTTTATTGGATTTTGTTGTGTTTAGTGGATTTGGCATTCAATTTCCTCAAAGTGGTCTAAAAACAGGGATTTAGAGTTTTAAAGGTTAAAATGCATTAACAGACCATTCCACCTTTCTGTACCTATTTTCTCTTGGTTGAATGGGCCTGATTAGGTTAGGAGTAGGGGTAGGAGGTGTAAATTAAGGTTGGAAGAGACTTTGGGAAAGTTTCTCCACACTGCCCTGTTAAAAGTTTAGATTTTAGGCCTTAAAAACAACGTTAGAAAGGGTGGATGGAAGAAATTGATTGAGGATAAGTTAGAATATGTTATATTTAGTGTGAATAGGTGAAGTTCAATGATTTTGTGAGTTTTAAAGAATAGGGAAAGGTCATTTGTATGATAGGGCATGAAACCCTAGTTGATAAAAGGGTGAAAATAAGTGAATTTGAGTGATTTAAAGAAGGAAGTGTGTGTGATTTTTGGAGGCAGAATAATTTGAAGATGAATTAAGTTGGTGTAGGGTAAATTAAGTGTGTTAGAAGTGGTTTAAAGTTTGTGTGAGGCCAGGAGATGGGTTTTTAAATAAACTCTTGGCAATCTTGAGAAAAGAGAGGGTTTTGGGGTTTGTGATGATAGAGGGATTATCATTCCCTAAAAGTGGTGGAATTGGTGCTTTGGCAGACTAGTTGTTGCTGCCCAATAGGTTTTTTCATCTAGAAGTAAGAATAAAGGATGGTTGCTTTGTTAATTTGGCCTAATTGGCCTTGTGGACAATGTAGTTTTCTAGTTTGGAGGAAGTTGATCGAAAGGAGTCTTAAGTAGTTTTGAGGTATATGGAAGAAGGCCTAAATGGGTGCCTAAAATGGTGGTTTTTTGTAGAGATTGTTAAGAGAATCTGAGAGTCAAGGTGGAGGAAATAGATCAGCTAACCTACTGGGGAGACTAGGTGAAAAGTTGGAATCAAGCCTAGATTGAGTTTGTGAGAAAAGTTGGTTAGGATCCCTTTGTATGGTGAAAGTGAGATGGTTGCCACCCTGTATTGCTATCAAATGGTATCAAAGCTCAATTATTAGATCTTTGAAGGTGATTGGTTGAAGTTTGCATAAAAGGATAGTTGGAAATTGTAAAGACAAGACATGGCAAAGGAAATCAGAGAAGTAGCACAAAGAAATGCACTTTTAAAAACCACCTACAAGTGTAATGACAAGGTATGTATTGTAATGGTAGATTCTAGTAGCCTGGATAATATGGTATCTCAGGAAATGGTTGATAAGTTCCATTTAGCAAGTATTCCTCATGAGACACCTTATTATGTTTCCTAGTTGAATGATGAGCATACTTTGTTAGTCAAGGAGAAATCTTAGGTTGAGTTTCAAATAGGTGGTTATAAAGATAGAATATTGTGTGATGTTGTACCTATGAGTATATGCCATTTGTTATTAGGGATTCCAAAGCAATATGAAATATTTGCTTTGTATGATGGAAGGCATAATAGTTATATGATTATGAAGGATGGAGTTACTTTTAATTTGATTCCATTGGTCGAAGAGGATAAGAGACAAAGTAAGAAAGAAAGAATAACAATGCAAGGTAGAAAAGAGTTTCTAAGGCATGAGGAAGACAAGTATAGTGAGACTGTAGCCACTACAAAGAAGAAAAGTGTTGAGACAGCCAATATTGGTAGGGATGCAAAGTGGAAGAGTAAAGAGAGTTATGAGTTAATGAAGAAGACTGAGATAGTGAAGGTAAAAGGTGAATTGACCTTGAAGGTTCAAGAAAATATTGGAAAATATGATGAAGATGAGAAAGGATCTGAATTTTGGCAAAGGAAAGAAAAAGAAGTTGCAGGATAGTCAAGTGATGACAAGACAGTGATGTGTAGATCTAATACAGGGGTTTGTGAGAAGGAAAATATTGGGACAGAGGTCCTAAAAAGAGAAAGAGATGTGGTGAATGCAAAGGAGTTGCCTAAGGAAAGGCAAGGTTGGCCTAGTAAGGTGATAATGGAAGAAACATAATGTCCACCGAAAGGACAAGAAGTTGGAAAGTAGCAAAATTCTGATAGTGCAAGGACAAATAGACCTAATAGCAAAGGGGTCTTAGAGACAGAGAAAATGAAGCCAAAGAAAATGGATAAAGATAAAGTGAATGAAAAGATTGTGGAAAGCCATGAAGGGCTTTTAAAGAGTGAAGAGATCAAGGTGGAGACAATATTGTGCCCCTTGAAGGTAACTAAAGGTAATGGACGGTCAAGCATTGTAGAAATAGAGGTTTGTATGTCTACAAATACAGTGATGAGAGAGGTAGAAAGTTTGAGAATAAGAGATGAAGAGGGCCAGAGAAAATGGCAAGAGAAAGAGTATAAGACAGTAAAGGTAGAAGAGCAAAAATGTGAGAGCATGGTGTTTAAAAAGCAGAGTGTGGACAATCAAGAAAAGAAGATGAAAGGAAAGATACATTTTCTATTGATGGGACAAGAAGTTGATGAAACTGAGAATACAGTCATTGCAAAGATGGAGAATCTAGTGCAAGGAAAGAAGATAGTGAGCCAAGGAGAATGGAAAAGGTTAGTGCAAGGGTTAGTAGATATTGAAGAGAGAAGTGAAGTTGCAGTCACCCCAAGAGGTGAAGATGTGAAGGTAAAGAGTTTGAGGAAGGTCTCAATGTTGAAGAGACTAATGATGTGATGTTGACAATGGTTGGCTAAGAGAAGGCTAATGTTAGTGTGTTTGAGAAGTCTCCAAAATATGTGGAGCAGAGTATTGATGTTGTGGTTAGGAAAGAGAGTTTTCCTTGGGTGATAAAAATGATTGGTAGGCAGTTGTATTCTATCATGATAGAGGTTGGTAAACTTGAGTGCATAAGGGTTCAGAAGATGAAGAACCTTAAGTTGATTGTGAAGAGAAGAGGTAAGAGGCAAAGAGTGAAGGAAGTCTTCTACTACTTCCTTTTTTTGATGGTTATGTTGGTGGGATTTAAACCAAGAGTTAAGATGAAAGAGGAAATCCAAGTGTGGACTATTTTGCAATGAGTAAAGCTGAGGAACAAAGTGGAAATAGATGGATGCAATAGATGAATAGAAATCATAGCATGGAGATGTAGATCCAAAAAGACAATGCAAGAGAAGGGCTACTATGCATGGAAAAATCCAAGCCAAAGGTGAATATGAAGATCAATGGAGCAATTTCAAGAGCAAGAAGGAGCATCAAAGAGCTAGAGATCAAAGTGTTGTTGCAGGTTAAGAGTTGAAGTCTTCCAAGAGACTTGGAAGAGTTTCATGGCCGGGTAAATGGTTTAGAGTGCCATTATTGCTCTATTTTATGAATTTGAGTCTAGTTAGGTTTATTTATTCATGATAAGGTCAATAATGCCATGTTGGGACATTTTGTAATGTTTTGTGGTCTTTTGAGTCATTGGGAGGTCATTAAGTAAAATGTTGCAAAATTGTTAAATGTTGTCATATGAGATCTTGTAAGAAAAGTGCAAATTTGAAAGGTAGAGGGAAACCCAATGGTCATGGGCAGTTGAAGGGTATTTTTAGGCATTGGTAGGAGTTTTTTGAGTTATAAATATGTTTTAAACATGATGTGGCTGGTTGTTGAAGGTTTTGGAGAAGAAACTCAATAGAATATCTCAAGTTTTCTGTTATTTTTCTAGTAAACTCACAATTTGCAGGCCTAGTATGGTTCTATACAGCCAACCATCAAATTAATTTGTATTGGAATTGATATTATTATGTATTAGCTTCACTTCAAAGTTGATTTGATAGGATTTTGTCATGTTTAGTGGATTTGGCATTCAATTTCCTCAAAGCGATCTGAAAATAGGGGTTTAGAGTTTTGAGGGTAAAAATGTATTAACAGGCCATTCCACCTTTCTATACCTACTATCTTTTGGTGGAATGGGGCTGATTAGGTTAGGAATAGGGGTAGGAGGAATAAATTAGGGTTGGAAAATACTTTGGGAGAGTTTCTCCATGCTGCCCTGGTAAAAGTACAAATTTTAGGCCTTAAGAACAAGGCTAGAAAGGGTGGATGGAAGAAATTGATTGAGGATAAGTTAGAATATGTTGGATTTAGTGTGAATAGGTGAATTTCAATGAGTTTGTGAGTCTTCAAGAATAGGGAAAGGTTATTTGTATGATAGGGCATGAAACCCTAGTTGATAAAAGGGTGAAAACAAGTGAATTTCAGTGATTTAAAGAAGGAAGTGTGTGTGATTCTTAGAGGAAGCATAATTTGAAGATGAATTAAGTTGGTGAAGGGTAAATTAAGTGTGTTAGAAGTGGTTTCAAGTTTTTGTGAGGCTAGGAGATGGTTTTTTCAATAAACCCTTGTCAATCTTGAGAAAAGAGAGGGTTTTGGGGTTTGTGATGATAGAGTGATAATCACACCCTAAAAGTGGTGGAATTAGTGCTTTGGAAGACTGTTTGTTGCTTCCCAATAGGTTTTTGCATCTGGATGGAAGAGTAAAGTAGGGTTTCTTTGTTAATTTGGCCTAATTAGCCTTGTGGACAATGCAGTTTGCTAGTTTTGAGGAAGTTGATCCAAAGGAGTCTTAAGTGGGTTTGAGGTATGTGGAAGAAGGCCTAAATGGGTGCCTAAAATGGTGGTTTTTTGCAATGGTTTTTAAGAGAATTTGAGAGTTAAGGTGGAGGAAATAGGTTTAATACCTACTAGGGAGACTAGGGGAAAAGTTGGAATCAGGCCTAGATTGAGTTTGTGAGAGAAAAGTTGGTTAGGATCACTTTGTATGGTGAAAGTGAGATGGTTGCCACCCTATATTTCTATCATCTTATAACTTTTGCATCCAACTTTTTTGAGGTCATAGAAAAGGGATTCACTATTGAGAAGGCTCTTATTGCTAAGGGACTTATCAAGATATTTAAAGAAAACAAAGAAAAACAATCTGGTGATTAAAACTATTACTGGAATAAGAAAAGCATGCAGTTAATGATGGTTTCCCTGATACCAAATAGGTTCAGGTAGCCAATTCCTCTTAATGACCACAAACCACTCCCAACAACCAATAACCAATGGTATATTTGTGCCTCAAGGGGTACTTCATCCTCCCAATCAGTCAAATCAATCGAGTCAAGGAAATGCTAAACAAACATTCACTCCCTTAGGAGATCTATTATAGGCAGTCTTTAGGAGGTTGGTTCAAGCTAACACAATTGTTTATCATATAACCAAACCTTTTGATGAGTCAATGTATTCATGCATTGAGGATTTAAGCCGAAGTGATTCATGCGTTGGAGTAAAACAATGTTGAGTTTCAGTGGAACTGGAGTTTTCTCCATGCATTTGGAGATATTCAGAGTGATTTTTCTTTGACTTTCAGTCAAACTTGAGTGTTTTTAGGATCCTTTTGGGTTGACCATCATGCAGGGTGAGTTTGGCCACCTAATCATTCAATTTACATCAGTTTGAACCCCTCTTTTTGGGGTTTTTCATTTTTTCTCGTGGGAGAGATATTTAGAGATATTTTTGAGGTTAGTTAACTTTAGTTAACTCACTATGACTCTTTGGAGTCCTTTATGCATATAGGAGAAAAGACTTAGGTTTTTTCTTAATTCTTTCCTTTTTGCTCTCTTGTGCATTTTTTCATTTTTCATGAAAATCCTACTCATCCACATCCTTATCAGCCATATCAAGCTGAGCATGCAGCTACTTTTAGCCCAAATTCCATGGTTTTTCAAGGAAACCAACATGTTTAGTACTCTTTCCACCCACCCACCCCTGTTCAACCTTCATATCAGCATTCATATGTCCAAAATTAGCCTCAAGAATCCATTGCCATGTCAAATCAGCCTTGTTATTTTCCTAGTCAGCCCCAATATATTGACAAAAAAAAGATTAGTGAAATCCAAAACATAACAATAGACATGGAGAGGTGGATCACAGAAATTGCAGATGATATTAAGATGGAACAAGACTTTGATTTGCAGCAAGAAGAGTGGAATTACTCAAATTATCAATGCCAACAAGAGGAGGAGTTTCAAAGAAGGAAATATCAAGAGTATCTTAAAAGAAAGCTAGCTGCAAAAGAGGAGCAGATGAGGCTTTTTCTCGCTCAAACACATAGGCATCAGGTTCAAGCAACTCCTGTCATTCTAGATCATCCTATTCAAGAGGAGGTTCATAATTATAAATTCCCAAGTTTTAAACAAAATGAGCCTCTTAACCCTCTTATAGTTGAGATTCTAAGTTTCAGGCAAGATAAAGTTCTTAACTCTTCAAATCAACCTCTTAATCTTGAAATTCCAAGTTTCGCAAGCCTTCATCCTTTGCAAGTTGAGGAAAGTAATCAGGTATAGCCTAGTATAGTTACAGAGTAGCCTATTCACCAAGATAGCTCACTCATCATGGAGAAGATTAGAAATATAAATCTACTGCATTTAGCTATAGAGTATTACCAATTAAAGCAGAAAAATATTGAATAAGAGAATACCTTTCAAGAGGAATCTTTCAATGTTTTAGCTAATGATCTTCCTAGTTTTGTTGAAAATGATTAAGTTGTTTCAATAATTCAGCTAGAGCAGTAGGGTGAAGAAGTAAAAGAGGCTAATCAAGAAGATCATCCTACAACTTGGTTTCATGAATTACCTTCTTTCATTGAAAATGGTGAAGGTGTGTTTTTTATCACATCAATAGCAGTTTCAAAGCAACAAGAAGAAATCAAACAATCTAATGAGTTTCTGGTTGAAGATAATAAATCAGATAATGGAGCCTTGGATCACAAAGAGGAGTGCAAAATTAATCCTTTCATGTAGCCTACACAACTTTTTGAGAGTTGTTATGAAGTAGAAAAAAATCCTCCATCAGAATCTCATGAAGAGTGTGAGGAAGGTTCATTTTGGAATGACCTTGAAGTTTTTATCTCCAAATTGGATGACAAAGAATCCTACTTTTTGGAAGAAGTTGCCACTCATGATAAATCAGAACAACAAGTTCACAAGCTTGAACAAGTGTTTGAGCAGCAGGAAGAAGTAAACAAACATAAGAAGCACATTTGTGTTTTGTTTCCCCAAGAGGGCTACCACAAAGAGGACTAGTTTGAAGATAACATTGAGCTATCTTTTTCACAACCCGAAGGTGAAACAACATCTTTGGAGGAGGAAGGTGTTACACAAAAGGAGCAACCTATAGAGGAGGATTACCTTGAGCAGCAAGAGAAAATGGTGGAAGTGACCATATTTCAAAATGAGTCACTAAGAATAAAGAAAACTAATCAGCAAAATGAGTGAGAGTCAGCAATGCATGATTAGCAAACCAACAGTAAGAGTTCAGGTTTCATCCTTTCAAGAGGATGCCTGATTAGAGATTTAGCCATAAGGGATACCAATAAGATGCAATTGATTATCAATGCTCCTAATGATGATATTGCAGCTATGGAACAGTGGACCCAACTCACCCATTTATTCAAAATTAGCAGTATGTTTGATCAAACTCAAAAGTTAAATGAGTTTGGTTATGTTCTTCAAGAGGCATTGAGATAGTTTGTGGGGTATTTTCTTGTTTCCAACCTCTTATCAGCAATTCATAAACATGTAATGCATCCTTTGTTGGTTAGAAAGGGGTTTATTGTACAAGGCCAATTAATGGATTTTTTTGACCAGCTTCTTTGTTGGTTAGAGTAGCTTAGAGTAGGTTTTGGTTCTATTTTTGTTTTCCAATAAGTGTTGTTGCATAGTTTGTTGGTCATGTTCTAGCACAAATCCATGGTAGTTGTTTTTAGTTTTAGTTTTGTTGTTGTATAGTTTCTAAAAATTGAGTTACAAAATTTTTTTAAGGACAAGAATTGAATCCTATGCCCAATGGATAAGTATAAGCTATTGGTATAAGATGCTTAGTAGGAAAGCATTTAGGAAAGGTCACAAAAATGTTACCTAATTTTTCTTTCAACTTAATCAGGTAGAGCTGGGACAACATTTGTAATTAAAGAAAAAAAAGGTACACATAAATTTCTGCTAATGTTTTCATCATTGCACAAAAGATGCTTTCAAATGAAGTTCAGTTTTATTATGCAAATGTTTTTACAATAGAAAATATTACACAAAGCTTTGCATAAATTGTTGTTTATATTCACTTTACAAAAGTATGGTGTCCCAAACAAGCCTTGGGAGTGACTGATTGAATGCAACAAAAAATATACTATACATCTAATAAAATAAAAGAACGTGAAAAGAAAATGGATCCATTATTTCCTGAATGTTGAATCCTAAGGTTGGTCAGATGTGTCTCAAATCTAGCTCCTTTCATTAGTCACTCCAGGAATACCTGTAGAGATATATGGTGCTAGATTTAGGACCAAATTCTCTTCATATGCCAAAATTAACAGACATATAATCTATTCTCATGAAGCAGTTAATCAGATGTGCAGTTATCACAAGTATCCAAGAAAAGCAAAAAAATAAAAGCATCATAGGGAGAATTTGGCTTCATTGTTTTACTAAGTTTTTTTTTCACTATGTAGGTATAGGTACAATTTTTCATTGTTGGATCACTTTGTTCAATATCACAGCATGTGGAGAAAATGGGCTCCCACAAGGGTTGATCCTAGCATGTTTCCCTCTCGATGTTTGAGAGGGATAAGAGGTGTGTATTCACTACATTAATCACAAGATATTGCTCATTATTTCAAGTACAATATAGACATGTTTACAATGTAAAGGCATTTTTATGTATAAGGAGCAGCACTATTTAGCAACAAGTAGCATTACAAAGTCTTTTAAATTCCTTGGAACAACCTAATCAAAAGATAGAGATATCACAATGCAGGGTCACAATAACATGATAAGCCCATTCAAGCTTCTTATGCAATTTGATAAGATCCATAGTTTTTGATTATGAATTAACAAGAGGTAATTTTCAGATTAGTGGGGTGATCATAGTTATTAATTCCCAAAAGAAAATTACATCATCAATGGAGGCAGCAATTAATGAAAGGTAAGAATACTAACATCATACCAAGAATCAGATATCTTGCTTCACTATCATAGTTATGGGACAACACAATATATGCATGAAGAAAGTAAGGAAGTAAAGAGCAATATGCATTCAATGAGACACAATTCATGCATCTCAATCTCATGAAATAGGAACATTACTGCCATATAGTTCAATGAAAAGGAACAACAAATTTAAGCCATGAGTCAATGACAAATATATAGCAGCAACCCATAGAGCAGAAGAGGCAATCACAAGATGACAATCACAAGGAAGGTGACAGTAATAAATTCAAGAAGATATGTTAGTATTATTTCTAGGTTGTCACATTAAATATGGCTTAATACCATCCCTAATATACCTATCTATGAATAAAATACAAAATGCTTTATGAAGTCATACAATGTACATAAGGACAGTCAACCATAAAGGTAAAAATTCTAGTGGTCATTGTCTTAATGATAATGACAATCTTCATACATTTCAGAGTTTTACCATCTTCAAGAATAGTATACATTGTACCACTGTTAGAAAGGTGCTAAAATTTCTATAGAGGTGGAGTCTATATAGGTTATGTGCCAAGAAACCCACAAATGACAGATTTAAACAAAAATTCATACCCTGTTTGTGAATGAAAGACAACACGTTTTCAAGGGGTAGGAACTCCATGAAGATAATCAAAGGACAATCATTACTCAAGGATAGTCATGTATGCATG
>VDFB02152523.1:0-27747 GCA_007258455.2 Sequoia sempervirens
AAAAAATGATTTTTGATTCTTTTTCCAAAAAAATAGTGAGAAGCACACTCAAATTTTAGCTTTTCAGAATGTGTCCACTTTGAAAATTTGTAAAATATTATATATTCAGATCTTAATTTTTTTTAAGAAAAGTTAACTTTTTAGGGAAGCTACAAGAGATGCTATGTTGTTTTTTTGATAGAAACATGACCATTGTTGGTGGCCCCCCTTCTTGAAACCCTTAATCTTCATTATTTTCAAAAAAAAAAAAAAAAAACCTAGAAAGTAGATTCACAGCACTTGTTATTTGCATCTTCAAATATTGAGTGTAACTATCTTCATTTTCTATGAACATCAGATTTTGCTAATTTTAGAAAGAAAAAAATGGTGTCTTAAAAACTATTTTTGTGTCACAACTTGGTGCACTTAGCCCATTCCTTCAATATTTAAAGTCTAAAACATTACAAAAAATTACATTTAAAAACTAGAGTTAAAAATAATAATTATTTGCATTATATACAAGTTGTAATGTAGTTTTTTCGTATTATTTCTCTATAACCATAAAATTGTAACATTGAAAAATAAGAAAGTAACATCATCTCATCTAATCAGGTTTAATAATTGTATTTCTTGGCATGCATAATTTTCTCTTTTTTCTTGTTGATGTCCTCCAAAAGAAATGCTACAAAAGATGACCAATTTAAGTATACATTTAAAAAAAACTGACTTAATAGAAAATGAGTAATTGAGAAATACTAGATTTTTTATAGTAATTGTTTATCACTTATAACCAATAAAATAAAATTATAGTGGCAGCCACTTTTGTATTTCTTTTATTTTTAAATTAAAGTTGTATAAAACATTGGCATGCCAACATAGCCATGATACCTTTATAACTATGATTTCTCATTTGAGATTATTACTCAAATCAAATACATATTTTACATATATATTTAAGAGAAGATAAACTCGAGAATGTTGAGAATAAATTTTCACATGTACAATTATTGGCTTTTGTGTTGAGATTTTTTATATGATGAACTCATTTTGAGAGGTTTGACTTCTTTGATTCCATGAATTTATCTTGAAAGGTGATTCAACTTAAAAGCCACAATCTATGCTCATCTCCATGTTTGACTCATTTGATTTGGTGAATTTACCTTTAAGAGTAATTATTGGTTTTCATTTCATTGCCCACAAGTATCTCACATTTGATTTCTTTTGTGGTTAATTTTTCTTCATGGATAAACTTTAGCTTGGTATTTAATTAAGAAAAATTGATTTCTTTTGGTGAATTCATCTTATTTATGTATGTATGTATGTATGTATGTATGTATGTATGTATGTATGTATGTATGTATATATATATGTGTGTGTGTGTGTGTGTGTGTGTGTGTTTGTATGTATATATATGTATATATGTATATATGTATATATATATGTATGTATATGTATATATGTATATATATTTATATATGTATATGTATATATGTATATGTGTGTATAAAATAGGAACAAGGAAGCCCAACCCTAAATACAACAAATAAACATGGCATAAAATGCAAGAAAAAAAGAAAAATTATAGTTTTGAGCTAAAACACATACTCAATGTGTCATTAGACATCAACATCTATTTCCATCTCCCTGGGAACACCACCCAAATCCTCACCCCCTTCTTCTCCACCCTAAGTGGCCAAGAGAGCCAAGACTGCCACTCTGGCCACTAAGTTATAGACCCCTATTAATTCCTTAAGGATGGAAATTTTTATCACAACCCTTGTCATATATGCTTCTTGGTTTTCCCTAACACTCCATAGCATAAATGGTATCCATGGGTCATTGAAGTGGTGAGTTAGTAGCCAAACACCACCATTTCTAGGTATAACTCCATTGCCTCCCATCACTTGCTGCTACCTCCTGAGGGTGGTTTTGGTCACTTGTAATATGCTAGGAAATGAAAGTTTATTGCATCTCTTGAAAAGTAGTGAGAACTACTCCAATGTTCCTTTTCTATTAGGTCTCGACTATGTGGATAGCACAATTGTAAGATCAATGTAACTCCATAAGTAAAATCTAGAATTTAGATAATTGGAAATTTCTATGCAATTGCATACATAACTTGAATAACTCAAAATGATAGATTGCATTTCATAAAATAGAAAATTAACAAACTTAGTTTATTGCTCTTTCATACAAAGTATGAATCATTTATAAAATAAAACAAAAAAAAGGTAGGGTAACAAGGATTGTTACAAATCTATTCTAATCAGACAACAATATTCATCTTTGTAGGTTTAAACAAGATCTTTCAAACAAACCAGTAACATAAATAGCATTCACACATTCACTATTAATAGAAGGAAATCTTTGAAGGAAGCACAAATGCATAATATTTTTGAATTTCATTCAACCAAGACACTGTCAATCACAAGATCTAGGATGAAACCCAACTTAATTCTACAAATATAGACTAGATCTCATCAATTTAGAAATTGTAATTAAAACACAATACCCATTCCATCACCATAGCACTGGATCTAAATGCATGCAATATAGGCATAATCCTTAGATAAATAAATTAACTCCACCAAAGTCAGTAGAAAAATTTCACACCAAGATTGTATTTGTTTGTGATTACAAAAAATTGCATAAGAATTTGGGCCCTTTGAATGATCTAGGATTTAAAATTTATATAAAAACTAAGACCCATAATTAGATGTGATTTTGTGAAAGTGTAACATAATTTTAAACATTTTTGGTTGTCTTAACCATCAGACTTGCAAGTCTTTCAATGCAAGTGTATATAAAGATAATGATGATGCTAGGCTCTATCTTACTTATATAAATTCTCTTGTTAGTTCCTATATTCTTTTGTCAAAAACTAACATGTCCTAGTTTTAGTGTACACTTTTACTCGTTCATCAAATTATGAAAGAAATTACATTTTTATAAACTAGACTTCATTCTACACTTGATAAAAAAAATGATTTTTGATTCTTTTTCCAAAAAAATAGTGGGGAGCACACTCAAATTTTAGCTTTTCATAATGTAGTCCCCTGCACACCTTCCTAACTAGAAGGGGCCCTTCCCTTCTTATGAAAGGCAATGTTGGAAACCCTCAAGAAATGCCATCTGAGCTATGGTGGTAAACCATACCTATCTAACTCTGCCACTCTACTAAATATACCTTCCTACTAAGCTGGCAATTCTGGTTAGTTAGGTATCTAGGTTACAGTGAGTACTAAAGTGCAGTGAATGGAACCTACACCTACTATGGCCATAGTTTTGTACTACTATAAAGACTCACCCACCCTACTTGACTTGGAAAACTCTTCTAATCTAGGGCTTCTGAGAGACTCTCTTTTCCCTTTACTCTTACCAAGGACACCTATCCTAGGGAAAACTCTCTTAACCTAGTTAAAGTTTTTCAAATAAGACACACTCCTCTTGGCTACCTACCACATGTGATCATTATACTTTACACTAGGTTTTTAAGAAATCCTTCGAACTTCCATGGCTAACAATTTCAACTTAGAACATACCCCCAAAAAAAGAAAATAATAGGGTTTTTATACCAAGAAGGCAAAAAAAAACCTTTCAACCCCTTAGATAATTTGGTGTTGACATTGCACCTAATGCGTTCTGACCATCTAGATGGAATGCACAACAAGATACCTAGTAGTATGCAAACATAACCAGGAATTTATTTTTGCATCAAGTAGTAAATAGTTCTTTCTTTTTTTTAATTGAAATCTCCTTCATTCATTATTAAACATTTGCATGCACATTCCAATATTTAGACTCTTATCTTCTTTTATAATAGCATTGTTCTTGGACAAACTTCATGCTAAACTTCTTGAATTTCTTTTCATTTTAGATTGGAAAAGAGCAAAAGAAAATTAAAGCATGTTACAAATTCATCCTAAAATCTCTTTCCAGAATAACCATTAAGGCACCAAGAAATGTAGCTGGGGATTTTTGTCAATCAAGACATAAACAATGAACTTTCTACTACAACTCACTCTAACCATGTTGTAGAGATCAAATTGTAAACAAGAAATAGTGATATCAGTTTAAAAGAATGGCACACATGTATTTTCTCACAAGATTATCTTGTATCAAGAAAACACTGATATCTCATAGAATAAGTTACTCAAGAGCAATACGCGCTTGTATAAAATTTTGGAACTTGATAAATCTGAAAATGAGAAACTGGGAACAAGAACTCCTAATATTTCTTCAACTCAGCCTACCTCCTATTGTATTCATCTCTATTCCTTTTCTCTTTAAAAGAAATTTGATCCCCAAATAGCTCTCCTAATTTCAATATTGATAGCTTCCTCCTTACAATCCAAAACCATTGAATCCTCTCCTCCCTTCCTAGCCATAAACGAGTTTGTTGAATGAGAATTTTTCTTCAACTAAAGGAGGTCAATTGAATATTAGGTGGCTAAGATAACCACCTCCTCAATTTTTTCTAACTCCCTCAATAAATTTGAGCATGATAAAGTATCAATGAAAAAAAACCCTTTCAAGGTGGTGGATATAGTTAGCAAAATCTTCTTAGATGTTACACCACTTTTGTGGCTTAAAAAAGGGAACCACTAAGCAAGATTTTAGCCTACGTCCAAAATTATGGCAATATGGTTTAATTTAAAAGTTAATAAGGATGTAACTTATCCCACCAACTCAAGATGGCCTCATTTCCTCTATTCAAATGAGAGGGATAAAATTACATACTTGATATTTGAATCTTTACCTCAAAAAAATTTGGTGGTAAGACATTATAACTTCCTCCTTTAAATTTAATAAAATATTCGCTTTTGAAAAATATTATGAAATTAAATATTTATAAATTAATCATTGGTCTTCCAAACCTTAAGAGAGGTATAAAATTATTTAGTTAATACCTCAAGGCGATGTCATGCATCATGGTTATACCTTTCCTAAAGAAGAGTAATAATGTTAATATATATAGGTCATCAGACATAATTTCAAACTCAATAGGTGATAATACCATACCAATGAGTTTAGGTGCCAAAAATTAGGTTTCCTATTAGGAATGGGATAATTAAATTAAACAGTCATTGGTGCACATGTTTAGGCCTATATGCAACAATACACGTATGTGCATATGCATGCATATGTACAATCACAAGCTTGTAAATTCACCTACCATCATGTGATTACATCCATATGCGTACACCCGCAATGGTGTATGCAGGTTCCTCCTACATGTGCATATATTCTTGTTTGGTTTAATTTCATTGACAAAAAGAAGGTAGGGAAATTGGTTTTCAAAACCCTAAAGCCACCTACAACACAACCACATCCAATAATCACATAAAATACTTTCCTCAAAATAGGACTCCTATTACACTCTTCTAGGGTTCGTAGATCCTTTTGACCTAACCCTAGCTTAGATGGAATTTTCCAAAGCATTCCAACACCACCTCTCTACTCAAATGATACTTTCCATCTCTGGAGATTGTGGTACGTGCTACCTTGCATCAAGCTCCAAACAACGAAAATCAGTTAGACATATAGATATGATAAAATCCCCATTGTATTTTCTCTTTCTATGCATTTACTGAAAAATACTTGAGCATAACCGTCAATGAAAATGATGTGAGCTTTTGAAAGAAAATACTTGAAAGGTTCATCTTTCTTATTTAACCATGAGTGTGCACATAAATAATTTGAATGATTAATATTCAAAGAACGTAGATAAAAAGAAGATTCACTAAATTAATTCATATTAATCATTCACTATACAAAAAATATTGATAAACAAAGTGTTTTTTTTTTATAAACTGGCTACATAGTGTGTGCATTAATTCTCCACTACAACTACTGGAATTTTTTATATCTAGCTCTACCCCTTTACAGTGCGAAATTCCTAATTTATAATATTGCACTGAGGAGTAGTTACAATTGTTGCAGAATGATCTTCAAGATTTTGTTGTGACTTTCGGTAGAGAGGCGTTCAAAATTGTTTAACAATCCATTGTAATTACATTCTTAATACTACCAATTTTGATAATAGTTTATAAATAATCAGACTATATTTTAAAATAATGCATAATTCTACGGAAAAAATAATTTAAATAATTCTTCCTGGCCCTAATGTTTATGCCAATGCTCACTAGGTGTTAGAATCCTCCAATAGTCATTATATGATATTCTATTGCACCATTATGACATTCACACACAACCTTCTTGAGAGGTTGGAGATCCCTCTAAGATTTAACCATATTTAAACTTAGTTAGGGCTAGAGTATATGAAAGACAAAATGAATTTTTGCTACAATATAAAGAAGATATGAAATAAGTATTAGTTCTAGAGTTTCCTTGAATTCAAATCATCTAAATAAACAATATTTTGAAAATAAACATATTGGGCAACAAAAATCTGATCGACCATTTGTGATATCTTGAAAGAAAAGGAAACTCAACAATTAAAACATATTATTATCTTAAATACTTAAAAATTTGACAAAGTAAAGTAAACCAAATGTAATATGCTAAGAAACTTCCATAGATCCAAAGGAAAGAAAAGTTTCAGATGCTAAGTTTGTCCAAGGCTATGTACAATTAAGTTTATGGTGATTTTGATGTTGCTTCATTTGTAATAATGTCCATGCAACTTCTAGAGATTTCATTGGGGTTAAAGCAGACACAAAAAAAATAGGAAGGTCTAAAGTTTGAATCACAAATCTACAATGCGCAATGAATATCGAATGTGATATTTTTCCCTGGATACTCACATAATATCTTGCAATGAACCTAGCAAACATGCAAACAAACTAGCATTTGAAATGGAAAGGTCGTGGTGCAGAATACAAACATCAAATGAATACAACAAGGAAATAAAAAATGTGAAGGATATATACCTGATATGAACTTGAAACGAGTTCCTACAGAGCGATGGAATAGTTTTTTGTAACATAAATTAATTATATGTTTGTTTCCATGCTTGAATTGACTTGATCCCAAAATCTAGGCATTATGTCATCCCTTAGAATTGAGGTTTGTAAAAAAAAATCCCAACACATTCAACAATTAATTTTTTTCAGAGAAAATCCTAATGAGACCTTTCACTTTTTTGTCAATTTTGTCTTTGTCTTCTTGTGACAAAGTTGTAAGTTTGGATCTATATACTACAACTTACAAATATTCATCAAGAAGCATATCCTCCATATTAAGCTTCCAAAACTATAATTTTGTTCCCAATAACTTCTCCATTTCTATCCTTGATGTGCTTATCATTTTTCTATGGGAATATCTTCTTCTACAATAATTGGACCTCTCAATCCAAGATTAGTACAAAAAATCCTCGTCCCTAACACCTAGAATCTGAGGTGATTAGGATTTGATACTAAATAAAAAATAGATTTGTGTAATATGCTTCCTATTTACTAATTTATGAGAGGTGTATGTGTAAAAACTAAACCGGTCATGTAGCTATAAAAAGGAATACACAACAAAGATACACCAAAACACAATTTTATGCAGGGAAAAATCTATTGGGAGAAAAAAAAAATACACTCCAAAAAAATTAAATTAAGGGTAAAATGTAATGGTAAAAATTGTATACCTTTAAATTTTCCCTTTTTTTTGGGATCAATTTGTCTAGGTTATCCTTTCTACAATGACAATCATTATAAATGGTACAATTTCTACTCAAATTTGGCCCATAAGTTGAACTTTACCTATTTCCATCTACATCATTCCTAGGAATAGATTTTGATTCTTATTGTTATCCATTTTCTACCCTAGTTTAGATCTATTGTTTGTGCAAGTGACCTAGGTTTGTTGTGTAATTCCAAAAAATGAACCTACAAAAGCATCAAAGTCATCTAAGCACCTACAATTCATAGCAAATTATAGAACACCTCTTACACACATCAAAAAGCATCAAAGTATTTTTATGTGATAACAATAATTACATCAAAATCCTAGGACAAACTACATGACAACTTGTTTTTATTTATGCACAAAAGTTGTTAACTTAGTATCCTAAAATTGTCAATTTGCATGCAAAGCGATGGAATGGTTTTTTGTCAAAAAATTTAGTTACTTTCATGACTCCTCTTCCATTACTGCCAATTGCCTATAAATTTGAACCTAATTCATTTTTGTTTACACAGATCATTGGTTGTCACTGATGAAGCCTCTCGGCTTAATTTATAAAGTGATTTTTTTTACCACATTCATATCAGTCAACTTAGTGAAGATTTTTGTAATTGCTAGTGAAGGGAAAGTTCATTGCACAAAAGATTGACGCCTTCAATGTGGTTTGAGTAATTTATTCACCTTTTAGTGTGCTTCAAATTTGGTTTACTTGGAAAGTTGTTTCTCACAAAATAATGGAGGTACTTCTACTTCCATGTTTAGTCTCCTTATTCTAGAAAGATAATTAAAATACTACACATGTTATAATCATTAGAAGACATGATAGCTCTTACTCCCATCCAATATGTTGTAATACCTTATTGAGTGATCATATATTTATCATGTTTTCCATTATTTTCTTAGATATCTTAGAACTTCTTCACTCACATTCACACAAAGAATTAGAGATGTGGATTCAAGGTATTCTTTATATATTCAATTAGAGGCTAACAAATGGTGTGTGTGGCATGTAATCAAAAATTTTTAGGCAGTTGTAGCTTTTGTTCTACTCTTCCACGTTAATGGCAGTTAGTGTTGTCTGGGCCATGAAAGAGATTCACTTTTTCATTTCAAGGAATCTGTTGTTGATCCCTCCCAAATACTAAACTCATGGCATGGTTTCAATTGTTGTGAGTGGAAAGCAATCCAATTCCATCCTCACATTGTTCATGTCATTCGTTTGGATCTACACAATTCTGAGGATGCTCATTATGATTATGGTGATCGCCCTAATCTCAAAAGGATTTTGAGTATTTTAGCTTGGTATTTTCTTTCCCCATTGTTCAATATGGAACAATTGGAGGACTTGGATCTCAACTTCAATAACTTCTTTCGAGTTCCCATCCCTCCTAGATTGGGCAAACTCAATAGTTTGTGCTACTTGAATTTATCATGGGTTGGGTTTAGTTGAGATATTCCTACAAAGTTGGGAAACATGTATTCTTTGCACTACTTGGATCTCTTTGTCTACCATTGGATTTGGTAGAGAATGGTGGAGATGTGAAATTGGAAGAGAAACATGAGATATTTATGAGAGCTTATCTTGGATGAGGTGGATATGCTAGGAGTAGAAAGCAATGAGTTGGACAACGCTTCCTCCACCATGTACACTCTAACCCATCTTCAAATGTCCTCTTGTTCACTCTCTAGAGAAATTCCCCCTTCCCTTCCCAACCTCACCAATCTAACTCACCTCTAACTTGCTTATAACAAATTCAATGGTAGCATCCCTTCTACCCTACTAAGCCTTCCAAGATTGCAACTATCGGACTTGCCCAATAAATTGGATTTGGAAGGGAAGATATCAAGCATCCTACCCCAACACTCTACTTCCCTTCACACCCTTCTTGTTTGGTACAAAATAACTAGTGGGAGGAAGTATTCTAGATTCTGTTTCCAAAATTTCCTCATTAACTCTCTTGGATCTCTCATCCTCTTATGTCAAAAGTATTCCAATTACGATGGAAAATCTAGCATCACTTAAAGAATTGTATCTCTCTAATAATAGTTAAGAGGGTACATCTCGCCATTTGGGGATAGACCTCCCTTGGGAAGACATTTTCCTTTGGCCTATATTGATCTTTCTAACAAGTAGTTAGATGGATGCATTCCCCCAATATTGTTGACAGAATTTTCAAACCATCGACATGTTGTTTTGAGTAACAATCAATTGAAGGGAAGCATTCCATCCCTTGACACTAAACTTCACTACCTTTCAAACCTCAATCTGAGCCACAATGCATTGATGAGTAAAATCCCCCTTCCATTGGCTGACTATCATCTCTAGAATTGCTTGATCTAAGCAACAAAAAAATTAGAAGGTGTCATCCATCTCAACATTTCAAATCTTTCTAAACTTTGGAGGCTTTTCCTATACTCTAATAGGTTAAGTGGGGTTTCTTCAAAGTCTCACCTTGATAATCTCAGCCAACTTTCCCAGGTAGATATTTCTGATAATATTTTAACTGTAAAGATCAGGTCGACATGGATTCCTAAATTCTCTTTGGCAACAATGGATTTAGGGTAATGCAACATGGACATCAGGTTTCCAACATTCCTAATAACTCAATATGAGCTTGTCAATGTGGATTTTTTCAACTACAGTCTTTTAGGAAATATTCCCCAATGGATATGGGGTGTCAATTCTCTTTTGTATCTCAATCTTTCTCATAATCACTTTGTAGTAGTTCTACCTCATTCATTAATGGGAAGTCAATTACAGACTCTAGATTTGCATAGCAATAATTTACAAGGTTAGCGTTCGCTTCATTCTAATCGCCTATTAGTGTTGGGTGTGTCAAAGAATCAACTCAGTGGATTCATTCCAGAAGAAATTGGTGAACATCATCTTGAATATATATCTCTCTCTCTTGAAATTATCTCAATGGTAGTATTCCACCTTATATATGCCAAATAAAGGTTGTGTATCTCTCAAATAACAAGCTTACAAGTAACATTCCTGCCAGTTTCAAAAATTTCTCTTCTACTAAGATGTTGAACTTAGAGAACAATTCTTTGGAGAGAAAGTTTCCACAATAGTTTGGAGACATGCTTTCTCTTTAGACTTTAAAATTTGGTAGAAATGAACTGAATTTGTACATCCCATCCTCTCTTGCAAACTATAAGCAATTGGAGATACTAAATTTGAGCAACAAAAACATGAGAGGGGTCATTCCAAATTGGATAAGAAAACTTCAAAATCTTAAGATTTTGATCTTGAGGTCAAATAGATTTCATGGCACAATACCCTCAAAAGTTACAGCATTATCACTTCTACAAATCTTAGATATTTCATCCTACATAATTTTAGGAATTATTCCAACTAACATCTCATCCTTGTAGGCTATGAACGCCACGCGTCAGTGAAAAATGGATCCGCCGGCACCACGAAATCCTGTAAATTCGCATTCGCTTCCGACCAACCTTCTCAGCTACTCAAAACTATTTCTCTTTGCTGTCAAGTTTTTTTTCCTTTGCTGGTTTTCTATTTACTGTCAACTCCTTTTTCTTGCAATGGCGGAGGAAAATGTAGAAGAGCATCAAAATCGTGGGCTGTTTGGGACGAAGAAAGAAGAAGAGACACATCAGAAGCATGAGTAGAGACACGTAGGCGAGGCTCACCCTACGCCTGTGTCTCATTGTCACGTGGAGGAGGGCAAGTTCCATGGCGAAGCTGAGAAGAAGACACACGAAATGGTTAAGCTGCATCACACCAACACCTCTGTAAGTTTTTGTTCTTCATGCATTCCATTTGATCTTCCACTTTCTGTAATGTCAGTAGTTTGTTCATTTGGATCTGATGAAATGAATGTGTTTACACGAAGGGTGGATTCAAAGACAAGATCAAGGAGAAGCTTCCTGGACACCACAAAGAGGGTTTTATGGATAAGATTAAGGAGAAGCTTCCTGGACACCACAAAGAGGGTTTGATGGATAAGATCAAAGAGAAGCTTCCTGGATACCCTTAAGAGGAGGAAAAAGGGCATTGAACAGCAACTGTTTTTTGGCTGGTTTTATTATATGTTAAGTTGTGTGTAGCTACGCATATTTACCACCTTTTGGTTTGAAGCATACTGTGGATTGTATGTGTGTTGTGTTTATCTTCTATATTTAATAAGAATGCAAGGGTTGATGTGTTTTTATATTGCAATGTGTTGTTGAGGAATTGGGAAGTGCACAGGGTTTTTATACCTGCATTTTTCCATAAAGACTTTGGTCTGGCAGCTTACTTTATGTGCCCACTCTATTTGCAGAGTTTCAGTACATAATCATTATAAATTGACAAATAAGTTAAAACCAGTAGTATAATAAAAGTCAATCAACTGAAATAAAAAGCTTTGTAAAATCAATGTGGTTTTGGAGGAGACGGGATGCATTTTATTTCTTTTTTAAAATTGGAATAAAAGCTTTATTAACAAAGAAAAATTACAAGTAAAAATTACAAAGAAATAGGATACTACCTCCTATTAACCAACAGTACAACAAAACCCTAACCATGAAGAAACTTAACCTCAAGCATGAGAACAATCAGCCCATATACATGCAACAATGAGATGAAGAAAGACTCGGCCATAGTGCATAACTCTCATAGCCCTTGTACTCAGCAGCCCCCTTTTTAATTTACAGTTGTGATAGATTTCATGTGTATTTTCAGCCATCAACCTCAACAGGAAAACACAACAGCAGCCTTCAATCAGTAGTAACCTGTAAGAAAATTATCAGCTGAAAATAAATCTCTCAACAAACTGTGGACAACACAATTCACCACCTCCAAGAAAGTGTACAGTAGTTGAATCTTCAAAGCAACACTGTCAGTATTTCCAATCTTTGTCATAGCAAATGATGTGGAAAGCAAGGATGAGGACAACACCTACTCCAGTACCACTCACCATAGCAGCCAGTGCCACCAACTCTTGCAAGAAGGCTGTTAATCTCCAGATCTAACAAGGACCCTCGAGCTGCATCCAAGACCAAAAGTTTTTTCCTCAAACATATTGAACTACAATTGGAGAACACTCAAAAGGGACTTGAGATCCTGATTGTTGTGGGTGATGGAGTGCAAGAGGGTGAGATGAAGAGAGAGGCTTGTGCAAATCATCAAGCTTTCCAATTGAAGGGTATAGAACGTAAGAGAGAAGGTTGCAAAATAACGAAATTTCTACATGTGCTTTAAGAAAATGTGCATGAAGGTTTGAATCACAACATTATGTTGCGAAGAGAGGCCAAGAAGTGCTGCTTTCCAAGAACACAACTTAGGACAAAGAGCTAGAAGATTAGAGAAGAGATGCTTCCAAAGACGTTGACCATGAGGACAAGACCAGAAAACATGTTTAATTGTCTCTTTTTTAGCACAAAAAGGGAAAGTTAAGGATGGGGATATGAAGGAAAGGCGTTCACCAATCAGTAATTTGACATGAAGAATTTTCTAGGCTATTAATTGAGCTTGGGCATCAGCTTTAGAGTTCCAAATATGAGCACATAGCTTGTTCCACTTAGACTAGGAGAACTTGCAATGCCATTTAAGGTTGAGATGAGAAGATAGGAAAATGGAGGGTAAGAGTTATTTATAGATGAGTTTAAGAGGGAAAGCACAAAAGTTTTGGTTTCCTAGCCATTTCCAAACAGATAGAAAATTGTCATGGCAAGGAGTGGACAGTAGATTATAAGCTTAGGGGAGACAAGCTAATCCAATGGATTTGCAAAATCAACGACCTATAGGTAGGAGAGAGTTGGAATTGACAATGAATGGAATGCCATGCTTTCCAATTAAAGCTCACCAGATCCCATAAATCACGGAAGGTTTGAATGCCTTTTTTGAACAAAAATTTACCCTTAATGGGTCTATTGGCAACAAGTGGAAGATTGTTAAGCTGGACCAAGCGATTGCACAAGATGGATGAAAAAGAAAAACTTAATCCATGCCTCAAGGATTGATCATACCAAACTAATTTTTTAGAATTAATCTTCCAAGCCTTCCAAATGGAGTCGAAGGGAGTAGAAACATGCGTCTTGAAGTAGGGGGAAAGCAAGAGCTTATCCATCCAATTGATAGAATCCCATGCATTTCCAGCTATAGCAGTTTGGAGACAATGAAAAACCAAATGTTTCCAAGGGGCATCTCCATCAAGGGCTCAAATAATCCATTTTGTTTTGAGGAAAATACCTTGAGAGAAAGGGTCAATAATGCCCAAACCTCCGTTGTCCTTTGGTTGAATGCAGTGAACCCATGAAGTAGTAGGAAACCCTTTCTTGTTTCCCCACTTAGCCCACAAGAAATTTCTAATGACCTAGGTGAGTTGATTGTAACATGATTTGGAAGGTAGCCAACAAGAGGAAATGTAGACATGGCTAGCTAGAAGAATTTTTTGTTAGCAACCTAGATCCTTCCCACCATGGAAAGAAACTGATTAGTCCAATTAAGGAGTTTATTTATGATTTTTGCCAAGACTGCCACTCTGGCCGCTAAGTTATAGACCCCTATTAATTCCTTGAGGATGACGATGTTTATCACAACCTCTATCATCTATGCTTCTTTTTTTTTCCCTAACACTCCATAGCATAAATGGTATCCATGGGTCATTGAAGTTGTGAGTTAGTAGCCCAACACCACCATTTCTAGGTAGAACTCCATTGCCTCCCATCACTTGCTGCTACCTATTGAGCATAGTTTTGCTCACTCGCAATGTGCTAGGAAACAAAGGTTTATTTCCTCTCTTGAAAAGTAGTGAGAACTACTCCAAGGTTCCTTTTGCATTGTGGATAGCACAATTCTAAGATCAATGTAACTCCACAAGGGAATTTGGAAGTTAGATAACTAGAAATTTATATGCATTTGCATAGGTAATTTCAATAACTCAAAATTATAGATTGAATTTCATAAAATAGCATATTGAAAAAATTAGTTTATTGCTCTTTCATACAAAGTATGAAACATTTATAATATAAAATGAAAAAAAAAGTAGGGTAACAAGGATTCTATCAATCATCTTTGTAGGTTTAAACAAGATCTTTCAAACAACTAGTAACAAAAATAGCATTCACACATTCACTATTAATAGAAGTCAATCTTTGAAGGAAGAAAAAATGCATAAGATTTTTGAATTTCATTCAACCAGAACACTGTCAATCACATGCAGATTTGGGATGAAACCCTACTTAATTCTACAAATGTAGACTAGATCTCATCAATTTCAAATTTGTAATTAAAACATAATACTCATTCCACCACCATAGCACTTGATCTAAATGCATGCAATATAGGCATAATCCTTACATAAATAAATTAACTCCAGCAAAATCAGTAGACAAACTCCACAACGAGATTGTATTTGTTTGTGATTGCAAAAAATTACATAAGAATTCCGACCCTTCGAGTGATTTAGAATTTAAAACTTATAGAAAAACTAAATCCCATAATTGGATGTGATTTTTTAAAAGTGTAACATAATTTTAAACTTTTTTGTTTGTCTTAACCATCAGGCTTGTAGGTCTTTCAATGCACATTTATATAAAGACCGTGATGATGCTAGGGTCTATCTTACCTATATAAATTCTCCTATTAGTGCCTTCATTTTTTTGCCAAAAGTCAACATGTCCTAGTTTAGGTATACATTTTTACCCGTTCATCAAATTTTGAAAGAAATTACATTTTTATAAACTAGACTTCATTCTACACTTGATAAAAGAATTGATTTAAAAAAAAAATAGTGGGGAGCACACTCAAATTTTAGCTTTTCAAGATGTGTCCACTTTGAAAATTTGTAAAATATTATATATTCAGATTTTTTATTTTTTTTAAAAAGGTTAACATTCTAGGGAAGCCACAAAAGACGCTATGCTGTTTTTTTATAGAAACATGACCATTGTTGGTGGCCCCCCTTCTTGAAACCCTTAATCTTCATTATTTTCAAAAAAATCAAAGCCTTAGAAAGTAGATTTAGATCACTTGTTGTTTGAATCCTCAAATTTTGAGTGTAACTATCTTCATTTTCTATGAACATTAGACTTTGCTAATTTTAGAAAGAAAAAAAATAGCATCTTAAAAACCATTTTTGCGTCATAACTTGATGCACTTAGCCTATTCCTTCAATATTTAAAGTCTAAAAAATTACAACAAATCACATTTAAAAACTAGAGTTAAAAATAATAAGTATTTACATTATATACAAGTTGTAATGTAGTTCTTTCGTATTATTTCTCTATAACCATACAATTGTAACATTGAAAAAAAAGAAGTAGAATTATGAAACAATAATTACCTCTAAAAATTATGCACAAAGTAAATATATTAAATTCACTAGTACAATTAAAGACAAATTTGTAGATCGATATATATAAAATTAAAATATGTTCAAAATAATTTTACATTGTAAAGTTTAAAAACATTTTTTTTTTTTAAAACACAATAAATAATTTTTTTTTATTCCAATATATTTTTAAAATAATAATCTGTTTCAATTATATTTTCCTTTTAAATAATATATTATAAATTAAAATATATTATAATCTGCTATAATATATTTATAATTTATTAATCATTTAATGTACTATATGATTATATAAAAATATAAATCAAATTATACAATCTAAACAAATTTAAATTGTAATTGAAATTTCAAACCTATCCTCCTCTTATTCTAGCAGTATTTGGAGGTCCTACTTTGTTGGGTATTTCTTTTCTCATGTTTTCAATTTTCATTTTAATCTATTAGAGGACCTTTAGTTCCATCTCTAACAGCTAGAGTTGTTCAACTAAATGAAAACAAGTATTTTTAACGACCACATGGGGCTGATTCATCGTGTCTCTCATATTTTGTAAGTATATTTAATTTATTTGCCTGTAGACCAGCCCATTGTTATGAACAGTGCTGCAGATCCAAATTTTCTCATAAACCTATTTAGAAATGAATCAAAAACAATGGCATCTGCACTCTGAATTAATCAAATGTAGAAAGCAGCACCTCAAATTTTATTAATCCCAATCAAAAATTAACAAACTCCAAATCCTGGTACCTTATGGAAAAATCTTACATAAAGCGAACACCACCATTAAACCTTAATGATGCCAGAATTTTGAATTTATATGAATTTTTATTCACATATGATAGTACACCTTCTTCAAACCACTTTCTATTTCATTACACATTTCCATTTACAACTCTGTAATTAAGCTGCCTGAATTTTAGAAATGATTTTAGTACTGAGGAGTGGCGGTATGATGATGGATGATATATATGAGAGATATATATATGGCGTATACATATGATACTATGAGTGAGTGTAAACCTGAATTATCCTTCAGGATCAAATTCCTTTGACCTGTTTGATTTGATCTCTTTAAATTTCATTCTGCCTATTTTGTTTATTTGACCTTGATGCATCTGAATGATAAATGATTTTCTTCAACATTTTTATCATCCTGGATTTCTTCAATAAACTCTTTTGATTTTGAATGATACCCTGACTTTGACCCTGATCTGATTCTGGATTCTTCCTTCCAGATTTTGATCGATTTTTTAATTTTTGCTCAAATATCTTTGATCAATTTTTATTTTTTTATTAAATTTTCATCTTGATTCTTGATTTCGTAGATTTATCATTGATTTTTATTTCTGATTTTTATTTGAATTTTTTTGTGATGGAAAAAAGTTTCATTTCATATTTTTTTATTTATCTTTCATTTTTTCTTTATTTATTTGATATTTTAGTTGATCTATGGTAAACATTTTCAATTCTTTCTAATTTATATTTATTTTTTCTTTAATGTATTTGTATTGCTTCTGGATTGGATTGTGTAAGGATTTTTTAGCATCAATCTTTCGAATCACACTTCGTGATCCGTGATCCATCATTTTTCTCCTCTTGCCCTCTTTCATCTTGATGATGGATCATGGAGTGTGATTCGAAATGTTGATGCTAAAAAATCCTTACACAATCAAATATAGAAGCAATACAAATCTATGATATGCATTGTGGAAACCTACTATCTTTAATTTTCTTTAATGGATTTTTTTTACTACTAAATTGTCCTTTGAATTGTATCCTTGATGTAACAACCACATTACTTGGAACATAAAAAACAATAAGGACTTCTCACTCAACTAGAAATTTTTTTTTAAAACATCATTGAATAACATCATAGTAAATGCAACCATTGCTACCATAATAACAAGTAAGCTAGTATTCTACTTAAACAACATGAAACTTTAATTGAATTCATATATTCAAGTACTAGATAATCAAGAGTTACAAGGATAAGAGATTATAAGTCCTCATCTAGTCATGTCTCTTCCAAGACTCAGCTTTCCATTTGCATGTGAGGGAAAGCATCATCTAAGTGCTTTTTCACCAACCACATACCTATGTAGTCCCTTGCATACCTTCCTAACTAGAAGGGGCCCTTCCCTTCTTACAAAAGGAAATGTTTGAAACCCTCAAGAAATGCCATCTAAGCTCTAGTGGTAAACCCTACCTATCTAACTCTGCCACTCTACTAAAGATACCTTCCTACTAAGCTACCAACTCTAGTTACTTAGGTATCTATGTCACTATGAGTACTAAAGTATAGTCAATGGCACCTGCACCTACTATGGCCATAGTTTTGTACTACTGTAAAGACTCACCCACCCAAGTCAACTTGGAAAACTCTTCTAATCTAGGGATTTTGAGAGACTTTCTCTCTGCCCTTTACTCTTACCAAGGGCACCTATCCTAGGGAAAACTCTCTTAACCTAGTTATTTTTTTTCAAATAAGACACACTCCTCTTGGCTACCTACAACATGTGATCATTATAATTTAAACTAGGGTTTTAAGAAATCCTTCGAACTTCCATGGCTAACAATTTCAACTTAGAACATACACCCCCAATAGAGAAAATAATAGTGTTTGTAAAACAAGAAGGAAAAACAAAAACCTTTCAACCCCTTAGATAATTTGGTGTTGACATTGAACCTAACACATTCTGACCATCTAGATGACATGCACAACAAGATACCTAGTAGTATGCAAACATAACCGGGAATTTATTTTTACATAAAGTAGTAAATAGTTCTTTCTTTTTTTAATTGAAATCTCTTTCATTCATTATTAAACATTTGCATACACATTCCAATATTTAGACTCTTATCTTCTTTTATAATATCATTGTTCCTGGTTAAACTTCATGCTAACCTTCTTGATTTTCTTTTCATTTCAAGTTAGAAAAGAACAAAAGAAAACTAAAGCATGCTACAAACTCATCCTAAAAGCTCTTTCTAGAATAACCATTAAGGAACCAAGAATTGTCGCTAGGGATTTTTGTCAATCAAGACATAAACAATGAACTTTCTACTACAACTCACTCTAACCATGTTGTAGAGTTCAAATTGTAAACAAGAAATAGTGATATTTGCTTAAAAGAATGGCACACTTGTTGCACTTTCTCATAGGATTATCTTGTATCAAGAAAGCATTGATATCTCATAGAATAAGTTACTCAAGAGAAATACGTGCCTGTATAAAATTCTAGAACTTGATAAGTCTAAAAATGAGCAACTGGAGACAAGAACTCCTAGTATTTCTTCAACTCAGCCTACCTCCTATTGTATTCATGTCTTTTCCTTTTCTTTTTAAAAGAAGTTCGAGCTCCAAATAGCTCTCCTAATTTCAATATTGATAGCTTCCTCCTTACAATCCAAAACCATTGAATCCTCTCCAAAAGCAAAGAATCCTCCCCTCCCTTCCTAGCCATAAATGTATTTGTTGAATGAGAATTTTTCTCCAACTAAAGGAGGTTGATTGAATATTAGGTGGTTAAGATAACCACCTCCTCAATTTTGTCTAGCTCCCTCCTTAATAAAGTTGAGCATGATAAAGTATCAATGAAAAAAAAAGGTTCAAGGAGGTGGATATATAGCCAACAAAATTTTCTTAGATGCTACACCACTTTTGTGGCTTAAAAAAAGGAACCACTAAGAAATATTTTAGCCTACATCCAAAATTATGGCAATATGGTTTAATTTACAATTTAATAAGGATGTAACTTATCTCGCCAACTCAAGATGGCCTTGCATCCTCTATTTAAATGAGCGGGTTAAAATTACATATTTAATATTTGAATCTTTACCTCAACAAAATTTGGTGCTAAAACATTATAACTTCCTTCTTTAAATTTAATAAAATATTCACTTTTAAAAAATAATATCAAATTAAATATTTATAAATTAAAGATTGGTCTTCCAAACCTTAAGAGAGGTATAAAATTATTTAGTCAATACCTCAAGGCAATGTCATGCATCATGGATATACCTTTCCTGAAGAAGAGTAATAATGTTAATATATATATATGCCATCTGGCATAATTTCACTCTTAATTGGTGATAATACCATACCAATGAGTTAAGGTGCCAAAAATTAGGTTTCCTATCAGGAAGGGGATAATTAAACTGAATATTCATCGATGCACACACTTAGGCCTGTATGCATCAATACGCGTATGTGTATATGCATACATATGTACAATCACAGGCTCGTAAATTCACCTAACATCATGTGATTATGTCCATATTTGTACACCCATAATCGTGTATGAAGGTTTCTCCTACATTTGCATATATTATTGCTTGGTTTAAATTCACTAAGAAAAAGAAGGTAGGGAAATTGGTTTTAAAAACCCTAAAACAACCTATGACACAACTGCATCCAAGAATCACATAAAAGACTTACCTAAAAATAAGACTCCTATTACAGTCTTCTAGGGTTTGGAGATCCTTTTGACCTAACCCTAGCTTAGATGGAATTTTCCAAAGCGTTCCAACACCACCTTTCTACTCAAATGATAATTTCCCTCTCTGTAGATTACGGTACATGCTACCCTACATCAAACTCCAAACAAATGAAAATTAGTCTGACATATAGATATCATAAAATCCCCATTGTATATTCTCTATCTATGCATTTACTAAAAAATACTTGAGCATAACTGTCAAAGAAAATGATGTGAGCTTTTGACAGAAAATATTTCAAAGGTTCATGTTTCATATTTAGCCATGAGTTTGCACATAAATAATTTGAATGATTAATCTTCAAAGAACATAGATAACAAGAATATTCACTAAATTAATTCATATTAATCAATCACTATACAAAAAGTATTGATAAACAAAGTGTATTCTTTTGAGACATTGGCTACATAGTGTGTGCATTGATTCTCCACTACAACTACTAGAAATTTTTTATATCCAGCCCTACTCCTTTACAATGGGAAATTCCTAATTTATAATATTGCAAGGAGTAGTTACAATTGTTGCAAAATGATCTTTGAATTCCCTATGACTTTTGATAGAGAGACGTTCAAAATTGTTTAACAATCCATTGTAATTACATTTTTAATACTACTAGTTTTGATAACAATTTATAAATAGTCAGACTATATTTTAAAATACTGCATAATTCTACAGAAAAAATAATTTAAATAATTCTTCTTGGCCCTGATGTTTAATTCTTCTTGGCCCTGATGTTTATGCCAATTCTCACTAGGTGCTAGAATCCTCCAATAGTCACTATATGATATTCCATTGCACCATTATGACCTTCACACACATCCTTCTTGAGAGGTTGGAGATCCCTTTGAGATTTAACCATATTTAATAACTTAGGTAGGGCTAGAGTATCTGAAAGACAAAATGAATTTTTGCTACAATATAAAGAAGATATGAAATAAGGATTAGTTCTAGAGTTGCCTTGAATTTAAATCATCTATATAAACAATATTTTGAAAATAAACTGGTTGAGCTACAAAACTCTAATCGATCATGTGTGATATCTTGAAAGAAAAGGAAATTCAATAATTAAAATAATGTGATTATCTTAAATACTTAAAAATTTGACAAAGTAAAGTAAACCAAATTTAATATGCTCAATAACTTCCACAAATCCAAAGGAAAGAAAATTTTGAATTGCTAAGGTTGTCCAAGGCTGTGTACAATTAAGTTTATGGTGATTTTGATGTTGCTTCCTTTGTACTAATGTCCATGCAACTTCCAGAGATGTCACTGGTCTTACTTCCATCTATTCATTGGGGTTAAAGTAGACACAGAGAATAGGAAGGTCTAAAGTTTGAATCACAAATCTGCAATGCACAATGAATATGGAATGTGATCTTCTTCCCTGGATACTCACATAATATCTTGCAATGAACCTAGAAAACATGCAAACAAACTAGCATTTGAAATGGAAAGGTCATGGTGCAAAATACAGAGATTGAATGAATGCAACAAGGAAATAAACATGTGAGGGATATATACCTGATATATACCAATTCACATGCAAGGCGATGGAATGGTTTGTTGTCAAAAAATTTAGTTACTTTTTTGCCTCCTCCTCTTCCATTACTGCCAACTTCCCATCAATTTGAACATAGTTAAAAGTTTTGTAATTGCTAGTGAAGGGAAAGTTCTTTGCACAAAATATTAACGCCTTCAATGTGGTTTGATTAATTTATTCACCTTTTAGTGTGCTTTGAAGTTGGTTTAATTCAAAAGTTGTTTCTCATGAAATAATGGATGTACTTCTACTTCCACATTTAGTCTCCTTATTCTAGAAAGACAATTAAAATACTGCACATGTTATAATCATTAGAAGATGCGATAGCTCTTACTCCCATCCAATATGTTGCAATACCTTATTGAGTCATCATACATTTATCAAGTTTTCCATTATTTTCTTAGATGTCATAAAACTTCTCCACTCACATTCACACAAAGAATTGGAGACGACTTCAAGGAATTCCTTATATATTCAATTAGAGGCCAACAAATGGTGCATGTGGGACGTAATCAAAATGTTTTAGGCAGTTGTATCCTTTGTTCTTCTCTTCCACATTAATGGTAGTTAATGTTGTCAAGGCCATGAAAGAGATTCATGATCTCTCCCAAATACTAGACTCATGGCATGGTTTCAATTGTTGTGAGTGTAAAGGAATTCAATGCCATCCTCACACAACTCATGTCATTCATCTGGATCTGTACATTTTTGAGGATGCTCATTATGATTATGATGATCACCCTAATCTCAAAAGGATTCTAAGTAATTTAGTTTAGGATTTTCTTTCCCTGTTGTTCAATCTAGAACAGTTGGAGCACTTGGATCTCAGCTTCAATAATTTCTCTCAAGTTCCCATCCCTCCTGGATTGGGTAGACTAAAGATTTTGTGTAAATTGAATTTATCATTGGCTGGGTTTAGTGGAGATATTCCTACGGAGCTAGGGAACATGTCTTCTTTTCACTACTTGGATCTCTCTTTCTACCATTGGATTTCATTGAGAATGATGGACATGTAGAAGTGGATGAGAAACATGAGATATTTACGAGAGCTTATCTTGGACGAAGTGGATATGTCAAGAGTGGAAAGCAATGAGTTGGACAATGCTCTCTCCACCATGTACACTCTAACCTCTCTTCAAATTTCCTCTTGTTCGCTCTTTGGGGAAATTCCCCATTCCCTTCCCAACCTCACCAATCTAACCCACCTCCAACTTGCTTATAATGAATTCAATGGTATCATCCCTTTTTCCTACTAAGCCTTCTAAGATTGCAACTACCAGACTTGTCTAATAACATGGATCTAGAAGGGAAGTTTTCAAGCATTCTACTCCAAAACTTTTCCCCCCTTTAGACCCCCCTTATTTGGTACACAGTAGTGGAAAGAAGTATTCTATATTTTGTTGCCAACATTTCCTCATTAACGCTCTCAGATCTCTCATACTATTATGTCGAAAGTAACTCAATTACAATGGAAAATCTAGTATCGCTTAAAGAATTGTGTCTCTCTAATAATATGTTAAGAGGGAACATCCCTCCATTTGGGGATAGAACTCCCTTGGGAAGACCTTTTCCTTTGGCCTATATTGATTTTTTTGACAACCAGTTGGATAGTGGCATTCCCCCAATGCTGTTGATGACATTTTCGAACCTCCGACATGTTGTTTTGAGTAACAATCAATTGAAGGGAAGCATTCCATACCTTAACACTAAGCTTCACTGCCTTACAATCCTTGATCTAAGCCACAATAAATTGAAGGGTAAAGCCCACCTTTCCATTGGTTGAATATCATCTCTGGAATTGCTTGATCTAAGCAACAAAAAAATTAGAAGGTGCCATACCTCTCAAAATTTCAAATCTTTTAAAACTGTGAAGGCTTTTCCTATACTCCAATAAGCTAAGTGGGGTTTTTCCAGAGCCTCACCTTGATAATCTCACCCAAATTGCTTAGGTAGATATTTCCAATAATCTTTTAACTATAAAGATCAAGCCAACATGGATTCCTAAATTCTCTTTGGAAATGCTAGTTAGGGTCATGCAACATGGATGGCAGGTTTCCAACATTCCTAATACCTCAATATGAGCTTGTCAATGTGGATTTTTCCAACTACAGTCTTGCAGGAAATATTCCCCAGTGGATATGGTGTTTCAATTCTCTTTTGTATCCCAATCTTTCTCATAATCACTTTGTAGGATTTCAACCTTGTTCGCTGATGTTAAGTCAATTATAGACTTTGGATTTTTAGAGCAATAATTTTCAAGGTTAGCTTCCACTTCATTTTGATCATTAGCACTGGTAAAATGTATTGATTTATCAAATAACAATTTAACAGGTGAAATTCCTCCAAACATGGGATTGCTTGTGGGTTTAGTAATTATCAACATTTCAAGAAACCATATTAGGGGTGAAATCTCAGAGAGTTTTGGAAAATCCTATAGTTGGAGTCTCTTGATCTCAAACACAACCAACTATTTGGAATTATCCCTTTGGATTTGTAGTTGCTCACATTCTTGGGTTACCTGGACATGTCCCACAATAATTTTTCAGGAAAGTAACTAGAAGGGAAAAAAATTACACATTTGGTGCATTGTCCTTTTCATACAATTTAGACCTATGTGGCCTCCAACTCAATACAACCTGTTGCGGCCTTCAACAAGTTAAACCTTGTCTTGCAAGCATTCCATCAGAGATAAATGTTAATGAAGAAGAAGAGGAGGATATTTATGGTGAGGTGTTAGCCTAGGAATGAGCTATGTAGTTGGGTTTTCTATTATAATTGGAGTGTTGTGATTTACCACAACTTGGAGTAGAAAATGCTTCTAGGTGATGGATAACATCATCATTTATCTTTTTGAAAGGATTCAAAAAATAACTACCTTTTGTAGCCATGGTAGAAGTTTGTAAGATAATTTATAAGCTTTCCCCTCCACTAGAATTTAGAGGCATTATTTTCTTATAATATAATGCTGACCTACTTACTAATATTGAGGTCAAGCTATTTCTAGTTTTGTAAGTATATGGTTTATGTATACTTTTATTATATAAAATTTAAGTTTTTCTTATGTATCATCATGTATGTGCTATAAATTGTGGGGCATTCATTTTGATTCTTAATGTTATCCATCAATTAAATTTCCATTTCTTCATGTTTAAAGAATATGTCTACATTTTCTTTTGGTATATTTGTGTTACTACTTTGCTTTTATTGGGTGGCATGAAAGATGGGTGTCATGGTTCTCATAAAAAAATGTCCGACAATGCAATTACTTGTCAAATCATGAAGCATTTTCAATACTAAAAAATGAAGATTTTTATTAGGTTTTTTTCAAACATTTAATAGAGCTGAAGAATTATACTTCTATAATCATGCAATTTTATTTTTTATAAATATTAATTTAGTTTTAAAGAATATGCAGATTCAATATAAATATTATGAAGTATAGTTTCATAAGCTTATTTAAAAGGTAACATATAGTAAAATTTGATATTTATATTATTATTATTATTTATGTTAATAATTATGATTATTTTTTATAATTTGATATAAAATTTATTACCTACTCTATCTATATATATATATATATATATTATAATTTTTGAGGCGTATGTTTAAAAAAAATCAATTAAAAGAAATAGTTAAAGTAAAAATATCAACTAAAATGGTTTTGTTCTAAAGTTTCTGGATTGGAACCATTTCTCCTTTAAAAAAAAATATGTATCAAATTCAATTGCTTTTGTCTACTTGATGAATCATTTTAATGGTTACTTATATTATTTTATAATGCTTAGCCTTTTATTTTACTTTTGTTCTTAAATCATTTAAATTATTAAAAAATTAGTTTTCTTTAAATATTTCTTAAAAATATAGATATTTACATTAGATTGTGGATCACATATAAGAAATATTTTTTGGGATGAATAAATCTATTACATTTAGTTCTTTTTTAATGAGGGTGAATTATAATTGTTACTATAATTTTTTTATGGAAGAATACAATATTAATAATGATTTCAATTGTTACACAAGAAGGTTGTGTGATTGTACGAATGAAATCCCAACTAGCTCAAACAATGGTTTAGATGAAAAAGAATGTTAGATGAAAAAAATCTTTGTCATTTATTATTATTCATGATGGATTTAATAATGAAGGAAAATTATGAAAATACCATCCACTAGTGAGGAAAGACTTGGTTTCTTTCCATTCTAGATCTATTAAATAGCAATTTCTATATCATTTTATCATTTATTTTTTCACTTAAGTTTAGATAAGGGAGAGGCACCAATTGTGGGCATGTGAGCAATTGTGGGTATAGTATGTGATAGTTGGGGCCCACTTTTGGGTAATAAAAGAGCCAACTAAAATTTCAAATATTTTTGTTAATATGATAAGACAAGTTCAAGTAAAATTCGCATTATGTCCTATCATAGGTAGACTATTTATTTGCCACCTTCCCAATATTAGGTGAATGCAAGTTGATATATTTATTTACATAATATAAATACCTTTGTCACTCTTATCAATAGGTTGATTGCAAATGGATATACTTTTTATCAAAATATATTCCTTGGCCACAAGTTGACATGTAAAAAAGCCATTTTCAACTGAATATTGTAAATATATTTGACAAATTACAATAAAGCTTACCCATTTCTCACATCTTTTAATAACCATCAAATTTTAATGGATGGTTCCATATGCTAACACTATTTTGTGAATTTAATTACAAAAACACAAAAATTAACTCGTTCACTATGCAATACAATTTTACAAAAACACACATAATTATTGAGGTATTATTTACAAATAAATATAAAATTAAAATAATAATAACAAAATATTAAAACTAATTAGAATTAAAAAAAATTTAAACACCCTTTCAAATCACCAACCAAATTTCCTATGTACCCCTTTTATATCACTTTTACCATTAATTCCTTTAATCTAAGATCAAATTCCCTTCCACAATTCAAATTTCTCAACTTGCAAAGGTACCAATTCTAATTCTATCAACCTATTTATTTATACAAGAGACCTCAATTGTACATTGCAAGCTACCAGTTAAAATAAGATTCAACAGCTCCCTTCGGGTTCCTTTTGTTGATATTCGTGTGCCGGCCTGTGCGTCTCCAAGATTGTTCGGCTTCCCGGTAGATTTTGATCTTCCCCTTTGTGCATTTCTCACTTCGCAAATTGGGCTAGCGGCTTCCCTTTCGGGTCCTGAAATGCTACGCTGAGCATCCATGAGTCTCGCCCATGGGGATTTTTATTTTTGTTGCTTTATTTTCTCTTCGGTCGCTACGCCTCCCACAACGGTCCAGCACTCCTAAGTTTGTTAGAGGGGCCCACATCTCGAATACATGGCAGCGTATCACAAGCTTTCCTTGCGGGGATAAAATATGCAGCTGCCGGCTGCGAAACATTTCTGCCAGCCTTCTCTATTTCACAACGGGCCCTACCTTCAGCCACTTGGCAGCATTTCGTAGCCTTTTCAATACAGCAAGGAGATAAAACGCAGCGGGCTCCGAAACGCTGCCAAGCGTCTTTTGGATCTAGTTCACACAGCTTCCTCCCCACCTCAGCATAGCATTTGACCCTTCGAACACGTGTCGCTTCTTTGCAATCTTTCGGCAGCTAAAGGAGGAGTTCTCATTCAGGCCGCGACATGCTGCCGTGTGCCTTTCACTGATCATCGAAGCAGGCTGTGGGCTGGCAAAGCGGGTTTGTGTTATCAGGCGCTAGTCGTCATAGTTCTCTCAGGCGGTAGATGGAACTTGTCGCCTCGAGGCTTGGT